>MNCI01019705.1:6783-22742 GCA_015680685.1 Gnetum montanum
GGTTCCTTATGTAATTGATCAAACCTTTCCCTCTAGGGCCATGTTGATCTACAAGCCTGAATTCCTGAATAAAAATCAGTTGGTAAACATCCAACAAGTTAAGCCTTTCCTTGGACCAAGATAGGCTAATGAAACTATCGCCTCAATGGATAGACAACCACATTCTATTTTTTAGATCTCCTCCTTCCAACTCAGTCATGGGGGAGATGGTCATTTTTATTGACCATCAAATTGGCTTCTCAATTTTTTTACTATTTCTTTTTCATGTTTCTTATTTTTAAAAATTCTTCATTTTTCTAATTTTTCTAATATTACACCATCTTTAGTACCTTTGAACTTTCTTAACTATTTTACATTTTCTTCTATATTTTTCTTTATTTGGTTTGGTTTAAGTATGATATTTCCTTATTTTTGCTAATAAATTTTCTTTATTTCCACAGTACACAATGCCACTATTTTTGTTTACAAATGATGGTTTGTGCTTAATTTGTGATTGTCAATGTCTGGCTTTTATTTTTGAATTTTGATGTTTGATGACTTTGGCATGGTTTATTTTTCATGCAATAGGTAGTGAGTCCATGTCATCCACCCATCCAATGAACTCTATGGTTTTTCTTGTTAAAGAAACTTTTAATAAATGGGTGACCTTGGTAGTTTTGGAATTAGGAAGGATTCAAAGGTTTGTAAGGGTGTGACTTATTACCATTCCAAACCACCCACTAAAGGAAGTCAAAATAACACCATTGCATGGTGTTGTTCCCATTTAAGAAAAATAATGGGAATTCAAAGCACATTCCTTCAACATGAATAAGTTCTTACATGGTGTGGTTTTCATTTCAAAAAAAAAATGAATTCAAAGAACATCCCTTGGACAAATAAATAGGCTACAATTACTAGTTATGGGACTCAACCAACATGCACCTATGCCTGAAGGTCCCCTCTAACTAAGGCCTTCTCTCTTACTTTCTACTTCTCTTTTCCCTTTTCTAGAATGGTAGTTGTTTTGTGGAAGCATTCTTGTGTCTTAAGTGGATGGATCAGTCTTAGAGTGGTGATGCAAAGTTATTGAAAGAAGATGGTTTTGGTTTGGACTTTGGGTGGAACTTCTCAAGTCATTGTAAACATAAATTCCACAAGGGACTTTTTATGACCTTAATCTAGAACTCCATTCCACCTTCTCTATCAACCATCCATGCTACCATAACTAACCTCACTCTTGGGTTCCATATCATGCTCTATGTCTTGGTTTGATGTGTTGGGATTCTTGAGTAAATTCTTTTGGGTTGGTCCTTAACTTGTCATAATCATTATATTGACTATGGGGCCCATGAACTCCTTAGTTGATGCTATGCAAGGGCAAAAAGGGCATGAGTCTACTATGGGAAGGACCCTCATGCATAGCTTTTGGCTTAATTAGTTAATGTTCCTTACCTTTAACATCACTACAATCCTACCTTTCACCTATTCCATTGCGTATACTGCTCATTGCTCCTTAATCTTTCATTTCATTCATCAACTAAATCAATTTTCCTTCATTTTTTCAAATCTATGTGATTCAACATCCTCTTCTCATGTTTTCATACTATTCTTGGACTTTTGAGCTTTCATTTGATCCTTATTTCATCCGAAAATTCCTTGAATTTTAAAAGTTTGACCAAAGTCAATGATGGTCAATGGTTGCATCATTGAGGCCCCATCGATGTAGCCACCCTCATCGACAAGTCCCAGTTGACTAGGCCTCATCAACGCAGTGCAAAAACCCTATATATACGACTAAACACTTTATAATTTTTTTCCATTTGCTCATAACACACTAGGAGTTTTTGAAATTTTTTAGATCCCAACACCTTCCAAAGCTCATAACTTCCCAACTATTTGTTCAAATCACTCCATTTTTTGATCCTGCACTTACAGAAGGTAAGATCTTTATTGCGGGGCCTACAAACTTTAAGGTTTCTGATGAAAAATTGATGAATTTTTTTGAAATTTTCCTAACTCCCCAAAGTGTTAATAACTTTAACAACATATAAATATCAACATTTTTGATAGTTAACCTTTTCAACAACCTTTGAGATGATTTATTAATGATAATACATAAATAAATGACAATCAGATTAATTAAATCAGTCATAATCATAATTTAGCCAATGTGTAACAACCCTTAAGAGATAAGGTATTCCAATTTTTTTAAGGTTACATAATGATTACTAATCAATGGTCTTATTGTGATTACAGATGGCACCAAAACAAAAAAGTTCATAGGAAGGAGAACCCTTACAACCATGAGAGTAAAAGCCTAGAGTTGAAAGGGGACAACAATAATAAGGCCAAGAACTTCCAAAGGTGACCCATGTAACAAGACCTCTCTGTGAAGAGCCCAAAGTGAAATCTGTCTGATAGATTCCAGAAGAAGAAGTGCTGACCAAACAATAACAATGATGAGAAGTGTCTGGACTTGTGCCAAGGCTTGAGGTCACTTTGACTCAAACCTACCTTGATATCATCAATCCTAAGAGATTCAATGATTGATTCTTCAAGAGATCAACTTCAGGTAATTTTTCGAGAAAGCTCTAGAGGATGTCAAGACTCAACTATGAACCTCTCCCATGTGGCCAATCATCATGTCTAGTGGGAAGTGGTACATGGGAGAGACATACCTCTTCTAGAATAGTTGAAGGTTGGGATCCACAGTCAAGATCAAGGACATTTAAGTGTCTTACTCAGTAGAAGCTATTACACAATCACTTAGGTTGCCTAACACTAGAACACAGTTGGTGGAATTATCCACATAAGGTAACCTTGAGGCTAAAAAGGAGTGGACCTAACAATGCTATGGGATGGACTGTAAGGGGTATGATGCGCTTACACCAATGAAGTAAGGTAACCATTTTCTTTGCCCAAGCATGCACCACTTTAAGCAGGAAGTTCCCCATTAATGTTCCGTAACTACTATAATTGAAAATTGAGAAGCATTTCAAAGAAAATGAACATGGAAGGAAGACCCTATCCTTTCCATGCCTCATCCAAAAACTTTGCAAGAGGGTAGGAATTATTTGCTATTCTAATGATACACTCAGGAATACTCCAAGAAGATGTCAGCAATAACTTAAGTAGAGGATTAGCTGCTGCCATCACCCACTTAGGAAACAACGTCAAAGGCCTACGTAGCCATTGAGAATTTGTTCAAAATCTGAGAATAACTCTTGAGAAAATAAGAGCAACATGTAGGAAGGAGTGCAACAAATCCATTTATATACCAACTAGCAATAAGTCACCTTAATGAGGTGGCTTGAATAGTTAGCTAGATGGAGAGGGGTGGTTCAATCTTCTCTACTTAGCAAATGCAACTACCCACAAGGTCAGATCCCAATGCTTGGGAGGTGATAGTGTCACTATCACAACACCATCTATTCCCAGAAATCTTTGGTAATGTCACCACTTTCTTGGTGTGGTTGGAGGAAGGAAAAGGGGCAATTGTCTTAGTGATGTAGCACTAAGAATAGGAAACAGTGGCTAAAGTGGTGGCTGATTATGTAGCTGAAGCATTGAATGCACCAACAATGTCTGTACTAGATGTATTTTCATTTTAATATGTGCAAACATCTACAAGCACAGTTAGTGGGAAATTAAACATAGCTCAACATGAAAAATTTCTACATCAATTGGTAGGAACTAGACATCTAACTCTGAAAATATTTGATCTTCTAGAAAACATCATTGTGACCCAGTGAGAGTTATTGGATGCAAAGGGTAGATGTATTATTTTGGAGGGGCAACTAGAAATGGCTCAAGAGAAAAATCAACACTTAGTTGTGAAGGTTGTCAAACTTTGTGCTTGACTTATAGATCCTACAATCCTTAGCCAAGCAATAACAAGAGATGAAGCTTTCAAATAGCTTCAAGAAAAATTATAGAAGGTTGAGGAGGAGGTAGTAATGGCCATCTTTAAATAGTCCATAGTTGAACCTGAAACACACTCAATCTAGAAGGACTTGAACTAAATGCACTAGGAGAATGAAACATTGACCGCATAGAATTATTACTTGCAAAATGTTGATGCTCAGAAGGATTAGATGCAAGAATTTATTCATCAACAGTAGGACCAAATTGCTAGGATAAACATTGAATTAAGGAAATTGATCATGAAAAACCACAATCTATCAATGGAGGAGGTACACATCTTACATCAGAAGTCTACCATTGAGATCACCACCTGGAAGAATGAAGCCCTTAAATTTGAGAAACTAAAAAATCACTACAGAGACTAGGTTGGCTTATGAAAAGAAGTTAATGACAAACACATCCAGATGGCAAAGCAAAAAATGAATGAAGCTCTCTAGAAATTCAAACAAGGAAGAAAAGTGTGGAAATCCATTGTTGATGGGATCAATGCCTACAACAAATTGGAGATCTACTTAATGGAGCTGTAATTCAAGGAGATGATAGAGTATATGGAGTTGGCAAATCTCTGTTACGCAAACCTGGAAATGCTAACTACTAGACGACCATGGTTAGAATTAGAAAAACAAGTGGCTAGCTCATATCTACTATATGAGGTCAAGTTCAAGCACCACAAAGATACCAAGTAAAAGCTTGAGACTGCTAACACTAAACTTGAATTTTTTAGAAGACGATTCAAAGATCAATGATCTATCATTGAGAACCTAGCAAAATAGATGAATGACTACCAAGACTTGAAGAACATAGTTAGGACGTTCGATATTGAATGCAAATAGTTCGCTACCTAGTTTATCAATGCAACGGAGTTGTTTCCAGTAATCCGATGTCCTTGGGATGTGCCCATTTCAACCCACATTGGGAAAGTTGTGTGGATGATGCATGATCCTAGGAGTAAAGAGAAGAAAATGAAAGCACTAGTAGATGTTTTTTACCTTCCACCTAAAGTTGTTGCAATAGTAGAATAGCCACAACCACTTCAACTACTCATGCATGAAGTCGATGAAGGTCCCTCAGAGCCTCAGGAACCACCATCACTTAGGACCATTTGATATTCTTCAACAAGGTTCACATCATCAAGGAATGTGCTATCCAGTTTTGAAGAGTTGAGTCATGGTGTTTAATTTTGTGTTCTGAACACCACCATTTTTTATAAAGTGTTGATCCGTACACTCGGGTAATCCATTTTTTATCAAGTCAGTTAGTTTGTTTTGTTTGAGGAAAATTCTGTCAATAATCCCATACTTTTCCAATTTTGTAAAAGAACTTAAGGATGAGTTTTCATTCAGTCATGGCGGTATGATGAGTCGCATTCTATTGGCTATGTCGACAAGACCTTATTGATGCGACCTTATTGTTGGGGCTTCATCAATGAGGCCTAGTTGATGCATCATATCATCCATTAGCATGGCCTTGTCGATGTAGTGCTTGTAGTAAGCTATAAATATGCACTTGCAACCACATTTATGGTAAATAAAAATTGTAGTTGTAGTGGAGCTCCTGTAGTGTTTCCATTTGAAAGTTAGAACTTTCCCCCTAAGTGCTCATAGCAAGAGTCATTGAGTGTATGGATCTTTATTCAAACATTATTGTACTTGAGTATAATAGTGTGTGCAGCAATAAAGATAAGCTTTCTGATAAACCTTGCATCACTTTGGATAGATTAGCTATTTTATTTATGCATCTAATATTCTCAATTATTTGTTAAATGTTTTCAATTAGTTATTAAATATTTTCCAGTTATTACATTAATGAAGCAAGTAATCCAAATAGATTACATACATAAGTATGACTATTCAAGCGTAACACATATTCGCTTAGTAATCCCAGCAACATTATTGCTTAGTACACCCAGTAGCATAGCACTTGATCACTTAGAAATGGATACATGGGTTTAGGATGTGTATGGAAAGTGAGATCAGATGCTTATGTTAGGATTAGTTAAATGGTAGTTAATTAGTTAATTTACATTAGTTAATCAAATTACTTTCATCTACATTTTGGGCACCAAACTATAAAACACAAAATGATAGAAATCAGATGCCTCAATTACACTTAACGATACCAACAAATATGACAAGTGTAATTAGGAAGATAATGATTAACCTTAAGGCTAGATTTACTTCCTAAAGGACTAGTGCACTAGAAATGATAAAGTCCACGAAATTCGATTGGATCATGTGTAAACACTTTGTGATTCATATGGTAGGACATAGGGGTACCTCGCTACTCATCACTCACTCTTTTCTTGGTTATTTTGGTATCCCAACTTTGCTTCCTTAGGCTTGTAATATCTCATAAGATAATTTGATACATTCTTCATTTTCAACATTTGACATACCCGAAAAGTCAAGAAAAACAACTTGAGGACCAAGTAGCCAAAGCTACTTATGCTATAGGACTCCTATAGGAGGAGCCCAAGGTGGAATCCATTTGACATATTCTACCTTGGGCTCACTACTAACTATCTCATTTGAGTAGCTAATCCAAGCATGATGAAGTTCCAAGGAAAAAATATGATCTAGAGGTCACACTTAAAGAAGGCTTCCTAAAGAAGGTTTGAACCAAGAAGATTCATAGCTTCATCCTCCAGAAGCTAAACTTCAAACCATTTCTAGAGCTTGCACCATAAATGATTCAAATATAACTACAAAGGTCTCCTCTATGATGCATTCTATCAAAGAGTGGGGAATGATACATAAGGAAAATCTACCTCTTCTAGAATAATCAATAAGGAGATGCCACTATTAAAATAAATGATATTACCATCTTTGACTTGGTTGAGGCCATAGTAGAAGCTCTCAAGTTATCCAACATTGGAACAAAGCTGGTAAATATTTCCATCCAAACAGACCTAGAGGCTAAAAAAAGAAACAATATTATGAAGTGAACTGCAAGGAGTATGGAGTCCTCACCAAGGTAGAACATGCATGTTTTAAAATCACAGCCTATCACCTTGATACAATGATGAGGTCTAGCAAAGTCAGAGCATTCTTTGCCTAGGCATGTATGGCTCTAAGTAAAAAATTCCTAATTAGCCTAACTTAACTCATCATCTTGGCGATTGAAAAATGTTTTAAGAAAAATGAGAAGGATAGGAAGACATTTCCATTTCCATGCCTTATTAGAAAATTCTTCAAAAGGAAATGCATAGCTCACTACGCAAATGAGATAGTCAGTAGGGCTCCTACCACATCTTAGTAGGAGATGATGAGTGATAAATCTTTGTTCAAACTTCAAGAAGAGGATCAATCACCACCATCACCACTTTTAGCATTGAAGATAACACCAGAAATCTTGGCTATTGCAAAAATACTAAGGAAGCTCAAAGAGTAGCAACTGCAACAATAGTAAGCCTCTAGAGGTAATGGAAAATCCTCAATCTACTATCCAGCCATGAGCTATCTAAACAAGGTCACATGCATCATTAGCTAGCTAGATAATAGAATGGCATAGTTATTCTCAACACAAAGGACCTAGGTACTCATCCACTCCAATTCTAATGTGATAGAAGTTACTATGTCCATTCCAAAATAAGTATTTCTTAAAATTTCTAGGAATGTAGTAGCCTTCTCTATGATGTTGGAAGAAGATGAAGAAGTGTTAGTCCTGGTCATGCTACACAAGAACCAAGAGAGAACAAAAAAGGTGGTGGTGGATAATGTTGGAGAAGCTCTGAGTGCACCTACTACATCTATCCCTAATATTTTTGCTATGGTATACATGCAACCATTAGTAGGAGCAAGGAGTAGAAGCATGAGAACTATTGAACATAAGGAGGTGTTGGAATGACTAGTGAGAATTTGGAAATCAACTCTAGAGATATTTGATCAGTCAAAAGATGTATTAGCCACTTTTTCATAACTACTACAGACAAATGATAAGTTATTGATTGCCAATGCACAACTTGAGTCCACCACTAGTAATCAGTGATTATCCACCGAAGTTGTAGAACTCAGAGCCTATCTCTCTAACCCTACCACTTTCAAGCTAGAACTCTAAAGGGATGAAGCTTTTCAATAACTTTAATAAAAATATTTAGAGGCCAAGAATTTGAAGGAGATGATGATCTTTGAGACATCACTATTAGAAGCTATGGCCAATAACACTAACCATGACCTATTACAAGTTCACAAGGAAAAATTGATACCAACCCATAAGAACCATTTCTTGTGAAATGTTGAGTAGAAAAAATATAAAAGGGTAGAGTTTATTCATCAATAATAGGAATAACTTGCTAAGGTGAATTTATATCTAAGAAGATCTGTTGTTGAGAACTTGACTAAAATAATTAGTGACTACTAAGAGTTGCAAAACCTTGTCCATTTATTTAACATTGAATGTAAAAAATTTGTAGCTTGGTTTATCAACATGAAAGAGAGGTTCTTAACATTGTTGTGTCCATGAAATATTCCAACATCAGCACATCTAGGTGAAGCAACCTAGATTGTTCATAACCCCATGTAGCAAAGAGAAAAAAATAAAGGCACTCCTAAACGCCTTCTACTTTTTGGCAATAGTAGCATGATAGCCAAGGCTCCCAGTAGCATCAAGATGTGATGAAAGATCCTCTACATCATAGGAGCCTTCACCTCTAGGAAAGGTCTAAATATTTCATCCCACATCTATTTATTCAAATATAAACTAACATTTTTTGTTCAAGTATTCTCATTCTTTGTAAATTAGACAAATTTTATAAGCCATACCACATGGCACTCAAAAATTAGTTAGTTACTAGAGGATGAGTTTTTTGTCAATTATGAAAGTACGATGAAGTGTTAAATAAGGTGATTACATTGATGCATGTCCATCAATGTAGCCTTGTCGATGCATCTCAGGATGGATTGACACATGTGCATTAATGCTAATTGAATCATTGCCTATATATGTGTGCACACCCATCATATTTATGGCATCATTTGGTCGATGCCTTAGGTAGAATCTTGTAGTTTCTTTTTGTAGAACTTAATAAACTTTTTTTTCTAAGTGTCATAACATTGATTAAATTAATTGTATGACATTGTTATTTGAGTGTAATATATACCTAGGCACAATTGCATGAATGATAATAAAATCAAAATTTCTTCTATCCATTGTAGCACTTGGATTCATTTAACTTTATTTTTAATTATTTTATTTTACTTATAATTTACTTTATTATTTTTAAATATTTAATATTCTAATTCATAAGGAATGTGAGTATGACCACTTTGAGAATAATATATTAATGCTTAGTGATCTTAGTAGCAAATACTTGGTATACAATATTTGGTAACTCAATAGCATTTGTATACATTCAAGATGTGTATGGAAAGTGGAAACGAATGTTCTACATTTAGGATAGTTTACTTAATGAATTAGTTAATCAAGATAATCAAACCTTTCTTTTTTTAATCACAAAAAAAGAAATCCAAAGCCAAATAAACAAAAAATCAAGTCAATGTTAATGACAAGAATGATCAAATAGGAATAAAGAAACCAGAAAAGATAAAAGCTTGTGTGAATACTTTGAATTTTATTAAAATAAATATTGATCAATTTGAACAAATAGCATATATAATAAGTTTACTATCTATCCAAATATTAAATCTTTTGTTCATAAGGGGGTTGTAGCAAATGCCATAAAGTCTCAATGTAAGGTTAATTGTGTTGGATAATATTTGACAATATATATTTTTAGACCTTTATTTCCTACAAAAGTTGTTATTCTGCCAAAGCTTGATATTACTATATTAATTTCTTTTGCTATTTTAAATTTGAGAATGAATACCAAAAATGATGTAACTATAATTAGGACTAGAATCATCCTTCTTAATAACAATTAATTTTTTCCCTTGATTTTTTAAAACATCTATTATAAGGTTGTACACCTAAGTACATATCCCAAAAATAATAATGAGATGTTAGCCTAGTGGTAAGACTCTTGGTTTGAAATCTCTAAGTGACCTTATTGTTTTTGGGATATTTTACTCAATGATTAAGCATGTGATGTACTCCAAAGTTTTTTGCTTATTATTAATAATTGTTTAGGTTCCAACATCCCATCCACTCCACTTTCCTCACTTTTTAAATTAATGAAATTTAAAAATAAATTTAAAGGTTAAAAAGTTAAAACTAGTATTAAATAATTCTTTTCATGACAATTATTGAGCCTTGAATTTTGTGTTGGTGATTGACCAAGTTATTATATACCCATAATAATTCTCATGAAAAGGTTATCTTCTAGCATTATAATGATAATTATTTATTTTTTGTGACAAAGCCTAACTAACTAGTAATTAGTCTCTTAGTCAAAACTAAGAATTAAAAATGTTTTCTCCTAGATATCCCCATTTTGTTAGGACAAGACTAGGATAATGATGATGACGATAAAGGTTTTCTCCAAGTAGGATTTGAACTAGTCTACTAGTAAGCTATTGAGGAATAAGGGTTTGACCTCCATCCTATAAGCTCAAAACACTTGTCCTTACATGAACTATGAGTAACTCCTAGTGCTTTTTTTTAACTCTTGGAACTTTCTATACGCTCCATAAGATGCAATTATCATAGTAATTTAGATGGAAAAAATAAGAGATATTTAGAAAGATCTTAATTATTCAAAAATTCAAAATTTTGAATGATGTTTAATACATTAAGTTCTTCATATTGATACTCAACTTTAGCATATAGAAATTTTTTCTCCTCAATATAATTTTTGTGGAAGTGAAGAATCCTTTTCTCATATTGTTTTTACAAGTACCCAATTGCAAAACATGCTTGGAAATAGATATTTAAAATTTGCAATAGATTTTAACAAACCATTAATGATATTAATGGATAAATAGAATTTATGAAAACTTTTAACCAAAAATTAATGATATTATTCTTAGTGATCAACATACTTTACTACTACCTTTCTTTGTATTTAGAAGTATCTTTGACCTTTTGTTCTCTAATCTATTTTATAATTTTTCTTTAAAATTAAATGTAAAATTCTTAAGGATGTTGCTTTTTATTTCCACCTTTCATAGCAAAAATTCAAGTGAAGACTAAATAATTAATTCACCTTTTACAATGTTACTTTATGTTTTTTTAATAAACTCAAGTTGAAAAATCTATTGGCTTCTATTACAATTTTTTTAAAAACTAGTGCATACATTTTTATTTCGAGAGGATATTATTCCTTTTACTAAAAAGACCCTTTCATAAAAAGTGAAAACTTATTATAGACCTTTTGAACACAAGTAAGTTCTCATCCTTTTCCTATCTCAGGATTGGTAGGAAGGATACAAATTTAAAAGGGTATCCAAAAATCATTGGGATTTTTCTTTAAACTATCCTTTTATATTAATGATCTAAGATACTCTAATATTTTTTATGATATATTTTTTAATGTTCATATCTTAGTAGTTTAGCCTTTCCTAAGAAATATTTATTTTTCATATAATATTATTTTATTTTATGAATTAATCGAGCATTTCATGTGGAGTAGATCTTAGTGTAGTGGTTTATTTACTTTTACATGGCTATAAAAGTTGAACCTCCTATTTATGATTTTATATGGATTTGATGAAACTAAAATTAAAATTTATAACTTACATCCATCAAGACCCCTTTCAAAATTCCTTTTATGGAATTTTTTCTGAATTTATTATTCAATACTACCTAGTGGAATTAGATGTGTATATGTAATATTAAAATATTATTTAGTTTTCTTGGGATTCCTATCACCTATTTATGACTTTTTGTATGTCTTTTTCTATTTTTACTTATAGTTGATCAGTTTTAAATTTGAATTTTTAACTTATAGATTAGATGTTACATGTTGTTTAAGTTGTTCTATTGCTCTAGTTTGTTATTTATCAGGTTTTTTAGTTTGTTAGGTTATTATAAGAGGTTAAGTTATAATTTATAGGTTAGTAGGTTATTTAGGTTTGAGGTTTCATAAGTTTAAATACTATAAAATATTTTGTCCACAACATGATATTTATCAAGTAAGTAGGGTACTAGTGATATAATAGCTTCCCCTTATTATATAACAAGGGAAGAAAAAAAATTGAGCAAAATTAGCAAGTGTAGTTATGGTAGAGTTAGAATGAAATTACTATGCTTTTCTTACCATTTAACACATGGGATCACTTAGATGATTAGCATAATGAGAAGTCTTATATTCAATTTCCTTCAATGATAACAAACTCATCCTTTAGTCAAAAATTTCATAACAAAGTGCTTCACCATAGTTGATGAGTCGTCATTGGTTGGCTACATTGACAAGGCCTCATTAATGCATCTCACCCTGCAATGATGAGGCCTTTTCAACATAGTGTCTATCTATCATCTATAAATACGTGCCTACCAGCCACATTTATGGCGAATCCAAATTTTAGTAGTAGCGAAGATCTTGCATTTTTTCTATTTGAAAGTTAGAATTCTTTTCCCCTGAGTGCCCACAGTAGGAGTCATTGAGTGTATAGATCTTTATTCGAGCATTATTGTACCTGAGCACAACAATGTGTGTAGCAATAAAGATGAGCTTTCTGATAAACCTTGCAACACTTTGGATAGATTAGCTCTTTTATTTATGCATTTAATGTTTTCAATTATTTGTTAATTGTTCTTAATTATTTCACAAATATTTTCTAGAAATTGAGTTAATGAGGTTATTAAGCTAGATAGATTAAATACATAAGTAAAAATGCTTCAAGCATAACATGTATTCACTTGGTAATCCTAGCACCATTATTGCTTGATACAACTAGTAGCATAGTGCTTGGTTGCCCAGTAGCGGATACGTGGATTCAAGATGTGTGTAGAAAGTGGGAACAGATACTTATGTTAGGATTAGTTAAATGGTAGTTAATTAATTAATTTAAATTATTTAATCAAATTTATTTTACCTACATTTCAAGCACCCAAAATATAAAATACAAAATGATAAAAATCGGATGTCTTAGTTACACTTAACCATACCAACATACATTACAAGTGTAATATGGAGGACAAAAATTGACCTTAAGGCTAGATTCACTTCCTAAAGGGCTATTGCATTGGAAATGATGAAGTCCATGAAATTTGATTAGATCATGTGTAAGCACTTTGTGATTCATATGGTTGAGCATAGGGGTACCTTGTTACTCATCATTAGCACCGTTGCTAGGGACTTTGTTTGTGGAACATGCGCTATTTAGGTCTAAGTGGATACCATTCATATCATTGTACAAACCCAACAGTTAATAACATTCCCCACTATACATAAATTATAATATCACACTAACAATTTCATTTTGTTTTACAAAATGTCTTCTTCTTCTCATAAGCCTAAAGATACTAAAGCATTGATCCCATAGGAATGCAAGGTGGTATACACTCATCTAGATTAGTTTGTGCTGAATTTCACCTTCATCCTACATCAAAATGAACAAATGCGATGATGTGGTATGGAGGGAAACATCATTTTTCCCCTCAATAGATTGATGCTCGAAATGCTGTTTAAAACCCTTAAGAAGTTGGGCATAGCAGATCTTCACAAAGAGTACATTATGGATGGATATGAAACTTGGAACTATTATCCTATTAAAACATAACATAAGCAAGATAAATGTCAGGAGAGACTCCATGAAGCTACGAAGGGGAAACATTACACTAACACCTTATTCCTACTAGATCAAGAGGAAAATGAAGATCCTCCCTTGGAAGGTTCTCAACATGAAGATTATCCACCCCCTGTTACTGATGGTGAGGGTGTGAACATGACCCTGCAATCAACTATTCATAAATCAAGTTCAATAAAGAGTGATAGCCAAAGTAGGAACCTGGTTGAACATTGTAATAATAAGGGATCTAATGATGGTGATCATAAAAAGCATAAGAGTGATGGTAGACATTGTGGTGGCAATGGCGGTCTACCTTCCTCTTCATCCTTTTCATCCAATTCTGAACATTCCTCTTCATCTAATTGTTCTCATGGAAGCCATCATCAAAACAACCATGACGAAGATGATCGACAAAATAACAATGATTGTGAAAGTTGCTAGAATTGAAGGGGTGACCGAAACCATCATCAGTGTCATCAACACAATGATGATGATGAACCTTTACTAGTAACTTAAAGTATGCTTAACATTGCAGAGACAGTAAGAATTCCAACTAAGCATATGAAGGATAGTCGGATCAAGTGCCTAGATATGAACAATATCCCAAGATTTGAGGGGGGATATAATTCTAATTTGCAGACACATCTACAAGCTTTTCAAGATGCATGTGCCTTACAAAACATAGAGAACGAGTGGCAGAAACTCAAGCTTTTCCCAAAGACAGTCAATAAGGAAGCTAAAAGTTGGTACTAGTTCTTAGAACTAGAATCTATTTGAAGATGGAGTACCATGTTAGAAATGTTCAATGACAAATATCAAACATACTCTAGAGTGTCTAACTTAAGAAGGTAAATCCAAGGCTAGAAACAAGAAACACATGAACCCTTAGATGTTGTCATGGGCCAATACTATCCACTCCTATACAAATGCCCTAGCCATGCTTACTCTTAGAAAAAAAAACTCACCACATCATAGATGGGCTTAGAGTAAAAACAAGAAGAACCCTTGGGGTGTATGCCCAAGGGAGGTTGTCTGAAATGAGAGCTCATTATATCCAAAGGCTAATTGAGCAAGTAGAAAAAGAAGAAGTTGAACTATGAAAAAGAAAGAGTGCTAAATAGTATAATAGGAATTCATCCATAAGAAAATGAGAGGTTTTATTTTGTGATGAGGAGGAGTCACCACTTGATAAAGTGGTGAACAAAAAGACCATGCCTATCCAAAAATCTATTTTTGACATTTCAGCCAAGGTTGACAAGTTATGGGACTCTTTGGATGAAAATTTTTAAACCACTTTGAAGATTTCTGAAGAATCAAAAGAGAAAAATAGTTATCATAATCGTAGATGGCAAAAAGAAGCTAAACATGCCTACTAAAGAGGTAAGGGTAAAGCTGCTACATTAGAGAAAGTTGTGGAATCTAACTCTGATGATAAAACTAAATGTGACATTTGTCAATGTGAACATCGAAAGGGATGCTACCCTATGGTGTCACACTTATAAGAGTTAGGAGTGTATGGATTAAATCCTCACCTAGAATGTAGAAAAGCTCCAAAATGATTGCCTTATCCTCAAGGTAGTCTAAGGTGGTTCCACCAACAACAACAAGTTTACTACCCAAGTGGAACTCCTCCACAATCTTATGAATGGTTCCAATAGTGGTACCAACCACAATCATGGGGAATGCCACCACCAATGTAGTAGTAACCTTATAGGTAACCAGATCCATATGGGTACTATGTTTAGCAACCCCTCTCCCCTAGAAGTTTGGCAAGCCATGCATCATTCCAACATCATCCTAGAGTACCACTGAACACATTCACCATCTACTCAAGGAGAAAACACATATCTGTATCCTTATCATCCTCAACATCCCTCTGCACCTACACCTCCACCTTCAACCCAATTACCTCCTGCTCCATCTATGCAAGGTGAAATTCCTCTATAGTTGTAACAATAACATTGCTATAAGGGTTGTACACTCACAACCAATTTTTCAATGAAGTATTCTAGATAATTAATCAAGGAAATGACCTTTCTTCCAGCCCAACAGTCCTCTCCAGCCCTCACAACCTACTTTGGCTAATCACCCTACATCTCTAGCACCCTCATTCTCTGCATCAAATACCTTCGAGCACCCTTCAAACCAAGTGCTACCTAGGATCTACATTGTAATGCTAACTCATGCTATTTATGACTAGATCAAGGCTGAAAAACTTCCTACAAAAGGATATGATCTAGGAATTCTACTCATCTTTCTATAAATTTCTGGACAAAAGCCATGCAAGGCTCTTCTTAACTTAGGTTCTAGAGTTAACCTCATCTCCCATGATATGTACAAGGCCTAGAACCTACCACCTCTTAAGAAGAGTAATATCCATCTAGAATTAGTAGATCAGTCGATTACGATCCCTTTGGGATTAGTAGAGGA
>MNCI01019705.1:33867-48043 GCA_015680685.1 Gnetum montanum
CTAGAAAATTTTAGACATTATGTGTTAGGTTACAAAGTATTTGTACATACAGACCACAGTGCAATTCGCTTCCTTATGAATAAGCCAACAATAAGCCTTTGTGTTATACGATGGCTAGTCATCTTGCAGAAATTTGATCTTGCTATGGTAGATCAAACAAAGACCAATAATGTGGTTACTAACCATATTTCTCACTTAAGATCATATAATAAAGAGGAGAAGAGCTCGCTCTCTAATCAGTTTCTAGACAAACTCCTCTTTACTAGAGCAATAAATGAACAAATGCTTGAAAAAGGAATATGGTATAATGGCATCCTCACATATCTTCTTACTCAAGAGATGCCACAAGACTTGGATTTTAGGAAAAAATTAGCACTTTCTTCATTAGGTTAGATAGTTCATGGAAATTAATGGATACCTTTACAAGGTTTGTGCTGATGGTCTAATCTGTTGGTGTGTCCCTGACAAAGATCAACTATGTGTTCTCGAAGATACTCATGAAGGACCTTGCGAAGGCCACTATGTAGGGAGACACATTGCCATAAAAATTCTAATGGTAGGATATTATTGGCCCACAATCTTTAGGGATGCCCACCAGTTTGTTAAGTCTTGTGAACATTGTTAATGTGACAAGGGGATAACCACTCATATGGAAGGTCCTCAATAATAGATTGAACCACTAGAACCTTTTGACATATGGGGCATTGACTTCATGGATCCCATCACACCCATGTCTAATAAGAAAGCATATATTATGGTAGCAACTGACTATTATAGAAAATGGGTTGAAGTGGCAACTATTACAAATTGCATATCATCCACAACCACTAGATTTCTACAACAACATATTGTAAATAGGTTTGGAGTATCATGCTTACTAATATTTGATACTGGAACTCACTTCACATGTGCCACATTTAGAAAATTAATGCAACACTTGGGGGTAAAACATAAATTAACAACACCTTAGCACCCCTAAGCCAATGGTCAAGTAGAGGTAACCAACCAAGAGATTACAAAAATATTAATGCAAACCATTAGCAAATATAGGAAGGATTGAAGCACAAAACTTAATGATGCTCTTTGGGCTTACCAATCAATTTGGAAACTTTCTATTGGATATTCTCCCTATGAGTTAGTGTATGAAAAAATTCCAATGTGCCTAATTCAATTTCAACTCTGTACACTCTCAATAGCATGTGATCTAAGCCTTGACCTAAGTTTAGCACAAAAAGAAAAATTGATCAATCTAAACATGCTAGATGAAAATCGCTTAGTGGCCCTATCCTTGAATGAGGTGAATAAGGCATTCAACAAGCAATGCCATGACCTTAGAATTAGGAACGTAAAGTTTCAACCAAGAGATAAGGTTCTCTACTAGAACCCCACACATGTACCTCAAAAGGAAAAATTTCAAACACTGTGGGAGCGACCTTATATAATTGATCAAACCTTTCCCTCTCAGGCCATGACAATTTACAAACCTAACAGCCCAAATAAAAAGTAGTTGATCAATATCCAACAAATTAAACCTTTCCTAGAACCAGGATAGGCTAGTGTAAATGCCACCTCAACTAATGGACAACTATGTTCTATTTTTCGAATCTCCTCCTTCCAACTTAGTCATGGGGGACATAGTCATCCGTGCTAACCATTATCATGGCCTCTTAGTTTTTGTACCTTTTTGTTTTTCACATTTTTGATTTTTAAATTTTTCTAATTTTATACCATTTTTAGTATCTTTTAATTTTTTTGATTATTTTACACTTTCTTCTATATTTTACTTTTTTTTTCCTTTCGTTTAAGTGAGGTATTTTCTCATTTTTGCAAATAAAATTTCTTTTTTTTCATTGGACACAATGCTACTGTTTTTGTTTACTAATGATGGTTTATGCTCAATGTGTGATTGTTGATGTCTGGTTTCTATTTTTGAATTTTGATGTTTGATGACTTCAACATGGTTTATTTTTCATGGAACAAGTAGTGAGACCACGTCATCTGCCCAGCCAATGAGCTCTATGGTTTTCTTTGTTACGGGAATTGAAGGTCCCTTTTTCATTAAAGAAACTTTTAATCAATTAGTGACATTGGTAGTTCTGGAATTAGAAAGGATTCAAAGGTTTGTAAAGGGTATGACTTCAAGGGGACTTAATACTCTTTATACTCTTCTTCTTGCTTGAGTGCTTGAGTGTTTTTTCATGGACTTCTTACCATTCCATACCACCAATGATAAGAAGACACATAACATTGTTACATGGTGTGTTTCCATCATTCAAGAAAAAACAAAAAAACAATGATGGGAATTCAAAGCACATCCATTTGATACAAATAACTCCTTGCATGGTGTGGTTTCCATTTCAAAAATAAAAAACAAAAAAACAACAATGGGAATCCAAAGCACACCCCTTATAAGCACTCGTTATAGGACTCGAAAGACATACACCTATGCCTGAAGGTATCCTCTAACTAAGGCCCTCTCTCTCTCACTTCCTACTTTTCTATCCTCTTTTTGGAATGGTGGTTGTCTTACAGGGACACTATTGTGTCTCAAGTGGATGGATCAATCTTAGAGTGGTGATGCAAAGTTACTGAAAGCATATGGCTTTGGTCTAGACTAAGGATCAAACTTCTTGGGTCATTTTAACCACAATTCCACAAGGGACTTCTTATGACCTTACTTTGGAACTCCATTTCACCTTCTCTATCATCCATCCATGTTGCCATAACTCACCTTACTACTAGGTTTTATGTTATGCTCTATGTCTTAGTTTGATGTATTAGGGTTCTTAAGTGGATTCTTTTGGGTTGGTCCTTAACCTGTCATGATCATTAAATTAACTATGAAGCCCACAGACTCATTATTTGAGGTTATGCAAGGGAAAAAAGGGCATGAGCCTGCTATGGGGAAGACCCACTTGCATAGCTTTCAGCTTGATTAGTTAAGGTTCCTTATCTTTGACATCACTACAATCCTATATTCCATATTTTCCATTATGTAAACTACTCAATAGTCCTTATTTCATTGCATTCATCCATTAAATCGATTTATCTTCATTTTCTCAAATTTATGAACTTCAACACCCTCTTCTCATGATTTCATACTATTCTTGGTCTTCTAAGCTTTCATTTGACTCTAATCTCATAAAAAAATTCCTTGTATTTTGAAAGTTTGACCAAAGTCAACAAAAGTAAATGATAGTCAATAGCTATGTCGACGAGGCCTCCTTGACATAGTAGACTATGTCAATGAGGCTTCATTAACGAGGCCTCATCAACGCAATGCAAAAATACTATATATACTATTGGAAATTTTTGAATTTTTTGCAATTTGCTCAAAACAAACAAGGAATTTTTGCAATTTTTCAGAGCACATAACTTTTGAACCATTTGTCCAAATCACTCTATTTTTCGATCTTGCACTTACTAAAGGTAAGATATTTATCGTGGGGGCCACAAACCTTAAGGTTTCTAATGCAATGTTCAAAAAAAATTTCAAACTCCCCCAAGGGTTAATAACCTTAATCATATATAAACATCAAATTTTTCCAAGTTAACCCCTCCAACAATCTCTAGAATGATTTATCAATGATAAGGCATAAATAGAAATAATAATTGAGTTAATTAAATTAGCCATAATCATAGCTTATCCAAGTGTAACTACTCTCAAGAGTTAAGGTATCCCAATTGTTTTAAGGTTACACAATGATTACTAATACATGGTTCTATTATGATTATAGATGGCACCCAAACAAAAATGTCCACAGGAAGGAGAACCCTCACAACCATAGGAGAAGCAACCTAGAGCTAGAAGGGGCCAGCAAGAATAAGGCCAAGAAAAACAAGAGGAAATCCATGCAATTGGACCTCTTCATGAAGAGCCTGGAGTGAAATTTGTTTGACAGATTGTAGAAGAAGAAGTGTCTATAGAGTAATCTCAACAAGAAGAAGCACCTAGAATTATGCCAAGGCTTGAGGTCACTCTAACCCAAGCCTGCCTAGACATCCTCAAGTCTCGAGAGATCCAAAGATCAGTTCTTCAAGAGATAAACATTGGGCCATTTTTGGAGAAAGCTTCAAAGGCGTTAAGACATAATTGCAAGCCTCTCCCATGTGGCTAGTCATCACGTCCAATGGGGAGTGGTACATGGAAGAGACCTATCTCTTCTAGAATAGCCAAAGGCTAGAATCCATTATAAAAATCAAGGACATTCAAGTGTCCTACTCAATGGAGGCCGTTGCACAAGCATTGGGGTTGCCAAACATTGGAACACAATTGGCAATGATATTAACAAAAGGTAATCCTAAGGCAAAAAGGAAGTAGACCCAATGATGCTATGGGGCGAACTATAAGGAGTATGGTGCACTCACAATAGCAGAGCAGATTTATTTCAAGATTGTGGCCTATCACATCAATCCAATGGTGAGGCCAAGTAAGGTGACTACTTTCTCTACTCGAGCATGCACTGCTCTAAGTGGGAAATTTCTTGTTAACCTTCCATAGCTAATTTATTTGGAGATCAAGAAGCATTTCAAGGAGAATGAATGTAGAAGGAAGACCCTACCATTTTCATGCCTTATTTAAAACTTTACAAAAGGGCAAGCATCATTTGTTATTCTAATGATACTCTTATGCATGCTTCCTTGTCCTCATGGGTAGAAATCATGAAAGATAAAATGCCAACAATCACTTAAGAAGAGGAGCTACTACCACCACCACCCACTCAAGAAACCACACTAGAGGCCCGAGAAACCCTTAAACATCTATGGAAAATTTGAGAACAACTCTTGAGCGAACAAGAGCAATAAGCAAGAATGAGCGGGGCAGATCCATTTTTGTATTAGTTAGCAATGAGTCATGTTAATTAGGTGACCTAAACAGTTAGCCAGATGGAGAGGGGTGGTTCCATTTTCTCTACCAAAAGAACATAACTACCTTCAAGGTCAGATCCCAATGCTCAAGAGGTGTTTGTATCATTAGCAACACATCATCTATTCCCAAAAATCTTTGGGAATGCTGCCACTCTCTTAGTGAGGTTCAAGGAATGTGAAGAGCCAACTATCTTGGTGATGTAGCACTAAGAATAGGAGACATCAATAGAAGTGGTAGCTGACTGTGTAGTTAAAGCATTGAATGCACCCACAACATCTATACTAGATGTATCTACAACTCAAGATGTGTAGACATTCATAGGCATGATCAATAGAAAATTAAATGTAGCCTAGCATGAACAACTACTAGAACAACTAGTAGAAACTAGGCAACTAACTCTGAATATCTTTGATCTTCTGAAGAACATCATTACAACCTAGTCGAAGCTACTGAGCTCAAGAGGTAACTGCATCCTTTTGGAGGGGAAACTAGAAATGGCCTAAGAGAAAAATCAACACCTAGCCACAGAGGTTGCTGAACTTTATGCCCAACTTGCAAAATAAGCAATCCTCAACCTAGCAACGACAAGAGATGAAGCTATCAAATAGCTTTAAGAACAATTTCAAAAGGCTAAGGAGGAAGCAATAATGGCCATCTTCAAACGGTCCATGGAAAAAGCTAAAACACACTCAATCAAAAAGGACTTGTATCAGATGCATCAAGAAAATGAAGCATTGACCACACAAAATCATCACCTATGAAATGTTAATGCTTAGAGAGATCAAATGCAAGAATTCATTCATCAATAGCAAGATCAACTTTCCAAAGTTAATAATAAAAAAAAGAAAATTGGCCACAGAGAATTGTAATCTATCAATGGAGAAGGTACACACCTTGCAACAAGATTCTACCATCAAAATTGTCACCTAGAAGAATAAAGCTCTCAAGTTTGAGAGAGTGAAAAATTACTACAGGGACTAGGTTAGCTTGCAAAAGGAAATTAATGAAAAATAAATGCATATGGCAAAAGCTAAAGTAAATGAAGCCCTCCAACAACTCCAGCAAGGAAGAGAGATGTGGTAGCCCATCCTTGAAGGGATTGATGCCTAGAACAAAGTGAAGATCCACTTGAAGGAGTTGTAGATCAAAGAAATGATAGAGTATATGGAGTTGGCCAATCTCCGTTACACAAACCTGGTAATGCTAATAGCCGGACGACCACAGTTGGAATTAGAGAAACAAGTGGCTAGCTCATATTTGTTATACAAGGATGAGTTCAAACACCACAAGGACACCAAGTAAAAGCTTGAGACTACTAATGCTAAACTTGAAGTTCTCAAAGGACAATTTATAGATCAATGATCCATCGTTGATGACCTAGCCAAATGAATGAATGACTACTAAAAGCTGAAGAACATAGTGCAAGCATTCAACATTGAATGCAAATATTTCACTACCTAGTTTATCAATGTCAAGGAGTTGTTTCCAATAATTCCATGTCCTTGGGATGTGCCTGTTCCAACCCACATTAGGGAAGCTACATGGACAATGCATGATCTTAGGAGTAAGGAGGAGAAAATGAAAGCACTGTTGAATGCTTTCCACCTTCCACTTGAGTTTGTAATAGTAGCAAGATAGCCATAGCCACCTCAACCACCGCTAGTATGTGAAGCTAGTGAATGTCCCTCGGAGCCTTAGGAACCACCACTACCTAGGGTCATTTGATATTCTCCAACAAGCTTCACATCATCAAGGAAAATGTTGTTCAATTTTTGAAGAGTTGTATCATGGTGTTCAATTTTGTGTCCTAAACATTACCATTTTTTGTAATGTGTTGATCCATACACCAGGCACTCAATTTTTTGTCAAGTTAGTCAAGTTTGTTTTGTTGAAAGAAAAGTCAATCAATAATCCCAATACCTTCCCAATTTTGTAAAAGAGCTTGAGGACGAGTTTTCATTCAATCATGGGAGTATGATGAGTTGTCATTGGTTGGCTACATTCATGAGGCCTCGTCGACATAGTCCACCACATCAACACAATTGACCGCATCAATGTAGTGTCTATCCATTGCCTAGTCTACTAGCCGAATTTATGGAGAATCAAGATTTCAGTAATAGCAAAGCTCTTGCACTTCTTCTATTCGAAAGTTAGAAATGTTTTCCCCAAGTGCTTATAGCAGGAGTCATTGAGTCTACGAATCTTTATTTGAACATTATTGTACCTAAGCACAATAGTGTGTGTGGCAATAAAGATGAGCTTTCTGATAAACCTTGCAGCACTTTGGATAGATTAGCTCTTTTATTTATGCATTCAATTTTTTCAATTATTTCGCAGATATTTTCTAGCAATTGAGTTAATGAGGTTATCTAGCTAGATAAATTAAATACATAAGTATGACCACTTTGAGCGTAACACATATTTTCTTGTTAATCCTAGTAGTGTTATTGCTTGGTATGCCTAGTAGCGTAGCGCTTAGTCGCCCAACAATAGATACATAGGTTTAGGGTGTGTACAAAAAGTGGGAAAAGATACTTATGTTAGGATTAATTAAATGGTAGTTAATTAATTAGTTTAGATTAGTTAATAAAATTCCTTTTACCTACATTTCAAGCATCGAAAATATAAAATACAAAATGATAAAAATTGGATGCCTTAGTTACACTTAGCCATACCAACGTACATCACAGGTGTAATCAGGAAGAGAATGATTGACCTTAAGGCTAGATTCACTTCCTAAAGGGCTAGTGCACTAGAAATAACTAAGTCCATGGAATTTGATCAAATCACACGTGACTGCGTTGTGATTTGTATGATTGGGTGTAATGGTGCCTTGTCGCTCATCAATAATTATCAAGTATGCAACATACTAGTGGTCAACTATCTCTCAATGAGAATGAAATAATCAAAAACCCTACCATAGTTATGAGACATGCAAAGATTCAAATCAAAAACCGCACAACAAAAAATAAAAAAAGATTAAACTATAAAATCTTTCATTCAAAGTATATCTTAGTTATTGCAATACTACTATAGCACTTTTAGAAACTTTCAAAACCCCCTCAACTTGCTAGAAAATCAAAAAATCTTGAAATTAAAAAAAAATCCAAAATCATATATAAGATCTAGGAAAGAAGAAAATCCTGAAATCTTCAAAAATACTGAAAATCATTACAAATCCAAAAAACTTGAAAATCTCTAATACCTTAGAAAATTAATCAAACCGCCCAAAATGCAAAAAAAAATCAAATCATTAAGAAAAATATTAATTTTTATTTAATTCAAAACATAGATAAACTTACCTTATTGATATGTCATTATAGAAATTTCAAAGGTGAGCATGCCAAGGACACTAGTCCATGCTAAACTAGTAAGAGTGGATAATTTGGTAAGGTGTAGATATGATCCACTCTTATTGCCTTTTAAAATAAAGTTTTGAATGTTTCTTTCAAAGGAGGTAAAGTAACCATAACATAGTATCTAATGATGCTAGTTAGTACCAAAGTCACTAACAAAAATTTCACCTTAAGGTATAGGAATACATTAAGCCAATAATTTATCTATATTCTAATGTCATGGCCTCCATGTCGATATCCTATTTGAATCATGCATAGATACTCAAAGATAGACATTGTTCAATTGGTAGAGCATGTATCTTGTCATTTAATTTGTAAGGCACAGGATCAATTTCAGCGACTATGTTAACCTGGCAAAGCATAATGTTCTACTTAAGTTTTATGAAAGTTTTGTTAGCTATTTGGAGTACATATAATTACCTAATTGCAATTTTTTGGGGTGCAACAACTCGTTCCCCCATCTAATAGTAAAAAAATCATTAAAAATCCCATAAATTTTAAAATCCCTAACACCTCAACAAACTCTAAGCCAAGTCATGTCTATACATACTAACTTCCTATCACACTAAATAACAACTTTCTATCCATTCTTACCCAAACTCTTACTATTTTATTTTGTGAAGATATAGTTAGTTTGTGAGTGCTTGCAGTGTGATCTTAAGTAGTTGTATGATATATTTATTCAAGTCAATTAAGCCTAGACATGCTTCAAAAATGACAATAATGATCAAGATTATTAATTACCATTGCATTATTCACATAGCATAGATTTACTTTTTGTCTACACTTTATATTTCAATCATCATTTACATTTTTATGTCATTTACATTTTCAATATATGTTAGTATTTGGTCAAGTAAGTATGACTAAACTCAAGTGTCAAGCATAGTTTTTTGGTAACCTAGTAGAATATTATTTGATTTTCCCATGACTAATTTACTTGATAATCCCAATAACAACTATATGAGCCTAGGACATGAATGGAAAATTAGAAGCAAATACATATTGTTACTAGACTAAAATAGATGTACTTTTCATGGTCTTCTAGTTAATTAGAATCAATATTCATACTATTGCGCCTACTTTTTTAGTTTTGAAATCACTAAGATTTAGTATAGTTTTAACATTGTTTCATATAAGTTTGACCATGAAAATATCATAAAAATAGCATCATAAGACACATTTCTAGCCTTTGAAGGTCTTCAAAGACCATTCCAACACATAACCCAACATAAAAGCAACATTGTTGGTGACCACAAAAAAGCTTGGCAATGAAAATTTTTCTAAGTATCAAAAGTGATTTTGACATTAATGTTTGCATAGTGTCACCCCTTGACCACCTTGCCTATGTCACCTATGCTAAAACTCATTTTTAACCTTTATTTCGACCCCACATAACCTTAAATGAATTCTCTACAATAGTTTCAACATGGTAGACATCAAATTTTGGAATTTTGATGAGTTGACCCTCGGACCCTCAAAGTAAAATTCTTTTAAAGTATGGAGGCAATCATGATGCTAAAGCTAACACCAACATCAGCATAACCATCATCATCAACATCATCAACTTAGCACTTCTCATTGTTATTTTGGCTCTAGTATTAGCTTCTTGGATCCTTTGGATACTAGTCAACATCATTTCCAAGGCAACAAATGTAAATTTTGGTAGGTTTGGAGGTAGTCTTCAAGTTTAGGACTAGAAATTTTTCTATGGTAGGTAACACTAATGTTAGCATCAGTGTTCCTCTACCTATGTCAACATCATTCCAAGGTCATCAAGTTTGGCAATTGGCAATATTCCCCAAGTCCACAAGCTTCTCAATGTCCTATAAGCATCATTATAGTCCATTTTGACATCAATTTGGACCTTTCACAGGCTTGGAGTTACAATTTTGAAGATGTTAAAAAAATTTCTATCTCTTGGACATAATCATCAACACCAGAGTTATGATTTTTTAGCTCAACATTAGCCCTAGAATTAGAATTTTTTAGCTCAGTGTCAACACAAGAGTTAGATCTTCTTCTTTTTTTAACATCATTAATCTACACTTCAACTTTTAGTTTCAAAAAATGAACTTCAAGGAAAATGCACTTGACTTTAGGGTCCAATTTGAAAACCATAGGCCCATAAATATGGGCTCAAAATCCATTGCCCTTTTTCAGGTTTTGAAAGATCAAGAGCATAAGCATCTTTCTTCTCTACATCTCCCACATGCTCCACAATCACCACAACTCTCCCTAATATTCTACAAGCTTAATTTTATAACTACTTTCTTCACAACACAAGCATTGATATTGATGCTAGCGTCATTGTTAGTTTGACAACTCTTGTGTCACTATCCCAAATTTAGAGTTTTTCAACTCAACATCAACTATAGAGTTTATGATTAATTTTTAATAAACTCTTAAAAGGTAAAAAATTTATCATTAAAATTATGATTAAATCATGCTTAGGTAAAAGAGTTTATTAGTTGAACTAAGCTACCATGTCATTAGTAACATGGCAATTTAGGAGTCTCAAATAGAGGTTACCTAATGGCTGACCAACATGTTGTGGTTTTTAGAAGTAGACCATGGCCATTTGATTCAAGGCCTCTAGACATAAGGAATTGTAGCTAATAATTGTAAGTGACATTGTTACAAACACATAGCAAAGGTAAGCATTGTGAATGAAAAAGAATATGAGATTATCAATAATTGTGAGCAAAGTAATTAATTAGAATTGGAAGTTGATATAAGGTTCTAAGATGTTACCATGACCATTTACATGAAGAAGCCTTCCACTATAGTATTGTGAATTAAACCATTGCCATAAAAAATTATTATTGTTTTCAATGCCGAAACCATGAAGCATTAACTATGCTCTCCAACTGACTTTTATTGTAATGTAATTTATTAAAAATGATGCTTAGTGGTTTGCATATGTAAGGTAAAAATAAATATAAATTAATGTCTTACTTTCTACTTACCCTCAGCTTTACCCTTGTTAACCAATATGCATTCACTCTCCTATGTAATGGTTTAGTTTGGTCGGTCACTAAGTTTTAATTATAATAAGCTATAGTGTACATGCCTTCCCATTTGTTAATAATATGTACCTAATAACAAATAAGTGAAGTCGTGAAGATAATCTAATGTTATGGATTGGAGCAAGTTGCTTCTACTTAATTAAAATAATAATATTTTATTTCTAACAAAATTATCACTATTCATTTGGTAAAAAGTAATGTAACTTGCAAAAAAAGGGCAAAATCTAATGAAAGGATTGCAACCTTAACGAACACTACTCCACCAGCACGCTTAAATTAAATCTCCATGAGTTACTCGAGTTTTCCTTGCGTTACGCTACATTTGGTCGAGATGAAATATGTGTTTTGTGGTAAAATTCCGTTCGGACGAGCTTTTGTTACAATATACTCTCTACCAACTAAAATGATTAATTGAAAAACAGATTATTACTTAGAGGTCAAGGTTCATTTTAAGGTCCGATAAGCAAAAGCTCTATGTTTTATTGGACTGATTTCGCTGATTTTTAAATCAATTCTACTGGATTCTGATTCTGGTTCATGATTCCAAATCATGTTTAGAATCATTTTCTACCTTTAACATGACCCTTAATTCATATTTTCAATTTTTGAAAATAATATATATATATATATTCTTAAGCAATAGAAACAATGATATAAAGCTATTCGCCCATGAATAATGAATTATACTTTTTAGAATTTAATTTTTATACTCTATGATCAGGATTCATTAAAAATTTAT
Source organism: Gnetum montanum (assembly GCA_015680685.1). Taxonomy (NCBI): domain Eukaryota; kingdom Viridiplantae; phylum Streptophyta; class Gnetopsida; order Gnetales; family Gnetaceae; genus Gnetum; species Gnetum montanum. Next base: position 45,862 of record MNCI01019705.1, read on the forward strand.
GAATTCTAAGGACCAAATTAAAAATTATTTCAGCTTTATAATTATAATTTTATTTATTAGGATTCTTTTGCGGTTCCTCCAAATTTTTTCCTATTACTCTTAGGGTTCAGAGTTTTCTGAAATCACGAATCTTATGATTCTACGGTTCTGATATTCTAAATCTTATGAAGTATAGCATACAGGCTCGAGCAAAGATTATATCACTTCGAAAACAAGCAAGCAAACAACCACAATAATGGGAATTTCCAGAAGATCCAGATAGATAACACGAAATACTAGAACAAATCAAGTGGGCATACCTGAACGTGAAGGAAAGGAATAGAGGAGTGATCCATGGAAAAATCCACAGGAGGGGAGAGCTTGGCCAGGTCAGGATTGGGTACAAAATCATCCAAGTTGCATCCCAATTCTTCAATCGAGGCTGTAAAGATAAACAGAATTAAACCATTACAAATCTTCAGATTTGTAAAGATAAACAGAAGCTTGATGATATGTTGGGTAAAGCATATCAATGCCAGAAAGCCAGAACTGCCTGCTCCACAATTTCAGAGCTTCTAACTGTTATCTTCATGTTGCAAAAAGCTGTTATACAGGTTGCGCTGTAACTGAAACCAGTCCAAGATCAGGAGAAAAAAAAATACACAGAAGATGTTTGCAGAGGTACTACGAGGAATGGGCATAAATCTTACCTTCAGTTGGGGAGCTGTATCAAAATATTTCCATTCAATTATTGTTGCAACGTGATCATTTACTCATTTCTCAGTTGGATCAGGCATGCAGGGTGGCCTTGCTTCCACGTTGATATTATAAATAGTTAAATACTGTATGATCTGTTCTTTACCTGACTGCATAGTTGTGTAACATATGTTGTCCTAGACATTGTTCTTCAAAATAAACATAGTAGTTGGTAGGTGAATTGTTGTAGGTTAAAATTGATGAGGCATCTAGAACGATTTGATAGTGAAAGGTGGGGGCTCTAACTGGTTACTTCATGTCGTGGTAAAGGAGTAGGAAGGTGTTTTGTGTGATAATTGTGTGGTTATGTAACCAGATGAATAGTTACCTTGCACTCTTACCATAGGAAAAAGTGAATGTAGGGTAGTTGCAAATGTACTTATCTTTGTACTCTACAATGTACTAAAGTGATGATCAAACAATTTGCCACCTAACCTTATTTGATGTTGATATTTTATTGAAATGAAGCTTTATTACATCAAAAGACCTATAGAATCTTTTGGACAAATATTACAATTGTATGAAAATAAAGATAGATCCTACAAATAGACCAAGCACTAATAGGGGCATCAAAAACAAGTCATACACACTTTTTGTTGTAACATTATAATGTTCTCTCAAATGGTTAGTTATAAGACAAGAAAGAAATATGTGTAACTCATGTTCAAGGGCTCCTAATTTGCACATCCTACAAATATGCTCTTCTTAGAGAAGTTGAATCCATATTCCACTTTCAATACTAAAATGATGAGAATTTAAGCAAAGCTTGGTGATAGCATTCCAATACTTGATGGGAATAGCATCTAAGAGATAGTCAACTTCTACATCTAGCTTATTAAATCTAATATGGTGTAAATAAAATTGTCTCTTACCTTTCACATTAGCCCACATCTATGCTAAAACCTCTTGTTTGACTAGTTAATAAATATGCTTAGGATTTTGCTACATGTTCTTCCAAGTGATATTTCGTTTTCTCAACCATTCCATCCTTTGAAGATACCAACCATGGTCTCACATATCCTCAAGACCTACTTTAGAGAATTAGTCTTGCCTTGAAATATGCATGCTATTAATGTATGTAATGACTTGGCACAAAATTTCTACTTTTAAATGTAATAAATCACATTCATTATAATAACATTAAGGTGTTTGCACCTTCACCTCTAATTCATTAAGAAGAAAGGTAGGTTTTTGTGTATTCTTTCAATATCTTTCTAAAGTATAGCACTCACTCTAGGTCCCCAAATAACATATCCATGCAATACAGTAGAATAGATAATAGTTTGAAAATTTTATTTTCCAACATTCCAAGATTAGTAACCTAAATCTTTGTACTTGCTTTTGAAAGTATACAAAGCCTTCAAAGCTCCTACTATTTTTTCTTTGATGCACTTTTCCCACGTGTAATTCTTCATATAAATGAGACCCAAATATTTAAAGAATCTAT
>MNCI01019706.1:14152-24273 GCA_015680685.1 Gnetum montanum
GAATGATGTAATCCTAACTAGTGTTACTCCTACAAAAAATCGAAAATAACCTTATCTTAAGATAATAGGGAATGAAAAGCAGAATCTAAGCTAGCCTAAGTGTGATGAGCATCTGTCCTTAATCATCCGTACGCATCTTGGACCTCGTGTACTACTTCTGGGATTACCAAGCATATGTTACTAAGCACTCCTAGATATGCTACTGGATTACCAAGTAGTTATACTTAAATGTTTGTGATTAAGTTGTACTCATTCCGCATTAACAGCATGAAATGTAAATGACAATAAAGTAAATATTAACTAAAGAAAATAGTAAATAATAATTAACAATTAAAGTAATTAAGAGCTAAGTGGATGTTGTAATGATGAAGTAGTCTCGATCTTTATTGCCAGTCATGTGCATGTTCAAGTACGTCACACTCAAATAAAGGTTCCATACAATTACAATCATCACACTGTGGGCATGCACTAGGGAAAGAATTGAAATTACAGAAAATTGACAAAAAAAGACTATATTCCTACACTTATTAACTCTCTTCTCGTGTGCACCCAAATGTGTATTTATAGGCTTACATAGGAATCACGATATCATGTATCTAATATTGTTATTTAGGCTAGGATGCTGCGTACTTGATATCACGGATCTAATATTGAAGCCTAACAAATCATGGTTCATCATACCCCCACGACTGAATGAAAACTCATCCTCAAGTCGAACAAAATGAGAACAAGTTCAATTGATTACATAGTGGATAGGTATGGGATTATTGACTAAGTAGGAATTTATTCATGCCATAGTGGAGAGTTGAACACAACAAAATTGGGACACAGACACAGAATTACAAAATTTATTGGAACTCATGTGGTTCCTGGTGATGGTAGTTCTTCCATGGGTCTCTTCCCTTTGTCTTGTGCTTTAAGTTTTGGAAATTGATGTCTCTGAAGGAGTGCTTAGAGCTTTTCTTCTTCGGTTTGGGGATCCTCTGCTGTCCATGCTAATGCTCCAATGTTTGATAGAGTCAGCACCTTCCATGGACATGGCAGTTGCGGAAACATCTGGTTGGCCTTGACATACCAAGTTGCAAACATCCGTCATTCCTCTTCATAGGCTCTGGCTTTATCCTTGTATTCTTGGTAATCCGGGAGCCATTGAGCCAAGTCTGTTGCGACATCCTTTTATCCCTGGTAGTTGGTTTTGACCACCTCTAACTTAGAATTTGCCACTTCTAATTTTTGTAGCGTCTTCTTGTGCTCAGAAAATTTTGTTTCATACTTCGCATAGGTGGTTTCTACATACTTCTCTAACTCTTGTCTTAGGCATCTTGCTATTAACATGGCTAAGTTGGCATACCATAGGTTTGCCAACTCCATGTATTCTATAAGATCTTGTATCTATGGGTCTCGGCTTTTGAGTTCTGCTTAGTGGATGAATGCATAGGTATCCAATATGGCTTGCCAATAAGTGTTTTGAGCACTAAGAGTGTTGATATGGGCCTTGTCCATATGGATTTAGTTTTCTATCACCTATTTGTACATCCCCACCTGATCCCTGAAGTGTTCTTTAAGCTTTTCATGTTGCTTGGCCTCATTTTGCTACACGCTTATTTCAATCACCGTCTTCTGGCAGATCGCACATACCTCCTCCATTGAGAGGATTCTGTTTTCTCTAGCCAAGCGATTCATGTCCTGGCTGACCTTGATTAATTATTCTCGTAATTACTAAAAATGTTCTTTGAGAACATTCCTTTATTTTTCTATGGTGGTCAATTGGAGATTGTCAGCAGCAGGCTGTTTATTTTCCTCTTGTAAGGCCTTGAGTGGTTTAACATGTGCATATGTTTGAGCTTATGTCTTGGAAGCATCCCAATTGGCCTTCTCTTTCTCCTCCACCACTCTTTTATTCTCTTCTAACAATTTATTGAGTTGCTATGTCTGGAAGGACTCTAGTTGGTCTGCAGGGATGAATTGAGATGGGTCCTACTGTGCAGCTTGCAGGATGACAAGCTTTTCTTGGAGTCTTTTCAACTCTACCTTTGCATGCTCAGCCCTAATCTTTTCCATGACCAGCTTCCCTTTTATGGAGATGAGATTTGACTGAGTTGCTGTGACATCTTGAGGGATGTTAAATAGGGACTTCATCACTTGTCCTGTCTGTAGCAATTGATCTAGAACATCCTCATGCTCCGCAGGAGTCATCGAGGGAATGGCCAAAGTTTGAGCATCGCGTGCTCTTGTAAAATATAGTGGTGGCACAATAGGGACATTGAATGATTCTTTTATGTGGTCGGTGATCACTTTTGCAGCTACTCCCACTGAATCTTGGTGCTGCATGACCACTACTATGGCACCTTCACCAGTTTCTAATTAAACCTGAAAGGATGCAGCGTTCCCAGAGATCTGCTGTGATCAGTGTGATTCCTCTCCTCCTGTTTGGATCGATACCTCGCCCTGTGCATGATCGATTGAGACCGTGGATCGTATGGCATTGTCTATGACCCTAAAGAGATTGGTCTCATCATGACTTCCCCAACTGATCGTATTAGTGATGGCCCTAAGATGGCTTGTCAACAGTCGATAGTCTTGTGGCGGTGGCGGCGGTTGGTCTTTCTAGCCTGTGTTGGGCCTCACTTCCTGTTGTTAACTGAGCCTTATGCTTGGAAGTTGGCTAGGCCTTGCAGTTTAAGGTGTAGTGGGCCCCACTATTTATTCTTATTTAGGCTCCAGTATCTTACTAGTACTTTTCCTTGGGGATGGTGGCTTCAGTAATTCAGCAAATGAAGCATTTTGGGCCTTTTTGGGGATGTCATTGGTGTACCCCAGAATTCTAGCACGTCGGCATAGCTTCCTGATGAGATAGGGGAAGGGCAATGTGAACTTCCCTGTCTTGTGTTCTTTGAACCACCTCAAAATTTCTGTAAGATACATATGGGTTAGGTTGCCATTAACCTTGCCCATCAAGATAGTACTTCCTCTAGCTGCATATGTGGAGATTTTGTTTAACCCTTTTGTGGGAAAGATGTGATATGTGCCGATCTTGAAATAGATTCTCTCCTTTAAGTGTCAGCCTCCATATGCTTTGTCTTTCTTGTTGTATGTCCTTTTCAACCATATCTTCCATGGATTAGCATTAGAGTGAGTGGACAAGTGAGCAACTTTGGGCCCTGTGTTTGGAAGATTCAACACCTATGAAATGGCGTTGGCAGAGAAATTGACAGAAACACCACCAATATCAACGGTGGTGCCTTCTTCTTTATTGTGCCAAAATTGGTATGTCTCACCCAGGTACCAATCACCACTTCCAGAGAGAATAGGCCACAGTGGGAACCCTTTAAGTTGGTCCCTAACTGCTTTGGGAGCAAACTCAATGAAAGATCCAAAGTTAAGTTCCACTATCACAGTTGCTAACGTGGACCTTTCATGAATTTCCTGAACACATTCCGAAGACAACGTGAGATGTTGTCCCTGTTCAGGTGCTCTACCATCTCCTCCTTCAGCATGTCTTGATTGTACAGTAACAAGAGGTTCCTGATGAATACTGAATGATCGTGCCTCATGTTTCGTACATTTCTTAAGAGACGCCTAGCCTCTACCTCTCCTTTGTCATTTGGGTGCACCTTGAGAGGGTTCTCCTTGTTGTCCTATTTTAGGGGCCATCTACAATCACATGGGGTCGTCTATTAGTAAGGTTACTTACAAAATTTGATTTACACCTTATTTCTTACCTTTAGTAAATTCATGTTTTGTTTAGTGTGATCTAGAGTTTGAGAATTTTATGAAAATGTTCCTTAAAAGTTTTGATATTGGGCCCAATTTGATTAGGTGGCTCCAAAAATTAATTCTCATGGTGTGGGTGAAGAGATAAAATTAATTTAGCAACATGTTTAACATTTTTAAGGTCATTTACCCTTTATGATATCCTTTGGGAAACGATGAAATTTGAAAATATTATGCATCACTTGGAGCGTACCCTTCCCCCATGACTAAGTTAAACACTCTGGGTTTAGACAGGTTCAATCAGAATGGGAATCAGAGCATTAATGAACAAGTTATGGATGTTTGAATGATAGGTGCATAAGCTAGAAAATTTGTGAAAGAAAATTTGAACAACTCCCCTTGCATGAATAGTGCAAAATGATGTTGACATGTGTTGGGGGGTCCATATATATAGTTTTTAAGGACATGATATCGCTTACTCGATAGCGCGGACCTGATATCGCGCCGGATCTGATATTGGGTACCTAATATCGCAACCCATTGAAAATAGGGTACTTGGCAAGATTGATGAATTTTTGATTTTCCAAGGCCAAAAATGAAGGATTTGAGGTTAATTTGAAAGGTCTAGGGTAACATTGATGAGACCGAAAGGCATCAAAAGTATAATGAAGTAGAATTTGACAATGAAATTCATGAATAGGATGAGGAAAAAGGACATTTGATGGTGCGTAGGAACGTTGGAATTTTAGAATGATGATAGAGGGAAAGATTATTATAGTAATGCAATGCTTGGAGGGTATGAAATGATGTGGCGATGTGCAAAAAGTGCAAATTACAAAAGTTACGCAAGTGGGTTCTCACCAGAGGAGGTTCCTACCTATGATGCCCTTACGTAATAACACCTAAAAATGTCTGTAGCCACTAAAAGGGCAAAGTGTAATCTGCACTAGTGCAACAAAACACACACATGTAAATACCATCGTGATGAGGTATGAATTATATGCGACACAAGACACAAGGTAATAATTCTTGGGTAGCGAGATGAGATGAATCGTAGAAGGGATTACAGAGATTGGGACGTGAGGTAACTGACCGAGGGCACAATGAATTCTGAGTGTAGGGAATGATTAATGTGTCATTAGCCTATCGCTCTAAAATCAAGACCAAGTCCAATCCTCTGATTAGTCACATTGCATTATTTCATCCAATGATGGAAAATCATAAGAGCATCATGACAGCAAGGCGTATGATCACTTGGCGTTTTGTTCAAAGGAGGAGTGATTTGGAATTTCTTTACGACACATTTGTCTTGATCTTTTTGTTTTTTTTTGTCTGGCCACTTTGGCACACTCTTCATTTCTTCTTCTCTTTTGTTTTGATGTGTAATCTAGAGAAGCCACCTACCCTTAGGCATGGGTGTATGTCTTTTCAATGGGACCCCCCAGACTAGCATTGGGTTTCTTTATTGAGTGCCTTTATTACTTTTACTCCCATTTTTCGTTAGATCTACAAGGATGTTAGTACAACCAGGTTGCATGATAACTCCTAAAGATGTCACCAAAGAGAGTCCACAAGTTCCCTTGATGTCACACCCTGGCCATTCCCTCTTGGTCCATCATTTTTCTCTCTAGGCATAATGAGCATGAAATTACTTTTAAGTTTTCATGATGACAAGAATATCATTGTACCCAGAGTAGAACCTCTTATTAATAGAATGGTTGGGGGGATGTGATGAGGTCATTGTGTAAATAATTAGTTACCTAAGACTTGATATCAGTGAACAACACCTCAATCAATGAGTCACATGAGTGCTTTATTCATAGATGAGATTACCCATAAAAAGATAAAACAATAAATAAAAAGATGAACCAACTAATAAAAAGATAAAACAACAAATTGAAAGATGAAAAAATGGAAAACAAAAAATTGTAAAACTAAAGAAGAGGAAAAACATTTATTAATTCTGCTTGTTAGAATGGAGGATATCCCCCATGACTAAACCTTTGATTATGGCGAGAATGAATAAATGGAATGTTTGGATTCATGCATGTTGAAAATATTGAAGTTTGGTCATATCCAAGCCACTGGGTATCTTTGGGTATGGTGGTAGGAATGTACCTAAATTGGGGTTCACACACTTGATTATGGTAGACATAGTAGGGTAGGTTATAAGATGTGGTCATGTGATAAGGAGCTAACCTGCTATGGCACCTGTGACCATAAGATGGTATGCAAGGATCAATATGTCTCCTTTTGTGGTTATATTCATTAGACCGCATAGTTGTTGGAGCATTGATTGGTGGCCCGGATAAAGTAACGGGAGGCATTGAGTTCGAGGATAAAGATGCATCATAGCATTTGGCTTGTGTTGAGTTGGAGGATGCAGTGGGTTCGGAATCATGCTATTTCTTTCTACGACTGTGCCTAAAGAAAGGATGTTTTTGATGTAGTGGAGGACCTCCACTACTATTGACAGTATCAGCACAAGAAATGTTCGTGGGTTGGTGCTGTGGTGCAAACCCTTTGACCACAACTAGTGGCGATGTAGAAGGAGGTAAAGGATGAGAATATTGAGGTTGAGGAGAAATGTAAGGAACATGAGGTGGTGATCTTGTTGGAGGAGACATGGGTTGATAGTACTCGGGAGAATGATAATGATGTGGTGAGATAGAGAATGTTGATCCAGTTGGGGACATGTGATGCCAAACCTGATAAGCACTTGGGTTCAGATGGTATGAAGGGTGTGACCAATTTGAGGGTGGCCTCCCCCACGACTAGGATTTTTGCCACTATGATTGAACATAGTATTTTTGTACGAACTTTGGATGTAACATTTCTTCCCAATGCTCATGTAAATGTAACAAGATTGAACATTGACCTTTGGGGTGAGCGTACAGGAAAATGTTACATCAACACGTATGATTAGCAGTTAAGTTCTTATCCTTATTCTCTTCAACCCTTTTTTCTAATTGTCTAGTGGTGTTTTTTCTTGTTTCTTGGTTTGTCATGGTTCTACCTCTAATAATGTTAGCATATTCTCCACATTTTTCATGTACCCATTTCATCATCTTATTGATCTTTGCCTCAATTTCATCTAGTGATTGTAGTATTGGCAAAGATGATTCCACCTTTTTGAGGTGAGTTAATTTCTTCTCTTCATGATCATGGACCCTTGCTAAGTTGAGATTTTGGTCTTGTTGAGAGCTTTCAACATTCCCCCATTTAGCTATTTCTCTTTCTTCTTTTGCTGCCCACTTGATAAGCTCTTGGAATTGGTGGGTTTGTAGCTCATATAGTTGACCTGGGGCATACATCCCTAGGGTCTCCCTTGTTTCATTATGGAGCCCATCGATGATGTGGTACATTAGTGATGAGACATGATATCGTGTCCGCCGCGATATTGCGTCGTCCCCTGCAATATCGCATACGCGATATCGCGGTGCGCTGCCAAGTCTATAAATAAGAGGCAGATCTCCCTTGTTTTCCAATCTAGGCCTAGACTGTAGCAAAACTTTGGCAGTTTTTCCACTCTAGAGATAGATTAATTTCCATGTGCCTGCAGTAGGAACTCAAGAATGAACGAATCTTTATTCAAGCAAACATTGTACCTGAACACAAGTTTGTGTACGGGAATAAAGACGAGCTTCTTGGATAAACCTTGCAGTGCATGGAATAGGCTAATTAGGATTTTTATTCATTGTTATTTAACTGCTTTATTAGTCATTAAATATTTCTCAACTCTTCTCTCCTAGTTAAGTGCCTCAGTACGACCACTTCGAGCACATGCGTTACGTGTGGGATCCCAGCAACGATTAGCGTTTGGTAACCATTGTTGCATCGGTTCAGGGTGTGTACGGTAAGTGGGAACGGATGCTGATGCTAGAGTAATTTAGACTTAGTTCGTTAGTTAGAGTTAGTAATTAGTCTTCTCAACCCTGCAACTCAATAGCATAGGGGATAAAAATATAAAATATATAAAAATCATATATCTCAGACTTACTTAACCATACATCGTGACAAATACAAGTAAGTCTGGGAAGACAACGAATAATTAACCTTAAGTGTTCCATGAGGCATGTAGGCACTTAGTCTACGGAGTTCAACCGGATCGCACGTGTTATGCTCGTATTTGTATGGTTGAGTGTAGGGGTATCTCGCCACTCATCATTGGTGCCATTGCCAGGGACTAAGTGTTTGCGTGCTAAGTAGAACATAAGAGATCATTCACATCGTTGGGAGCTTAAATAAACCTTAGGGTTAATTAACAAAAAAATTATATAACGGTCAGTAGCACACTAGATAAGACATCATGTCTTATTCTTCTTCTCATAAGAGAAATAAACCACCTAGGGATAATACAAAGAACAGTCAGCTGTCAAAAACACATAACCAAAATCCACCGGTTCCTTAACAATATAGGGTCGTAGATACTCATCCCGATGAGTACATACCTGATTATACTTTTATCCTCCATCAGGATGAACAACTACGATGAAGAGACTTGCAAGGTAACATAGTATTACCTTTAGATCGATTAGTTTCTAACATGCTTCTTCGTGCTCTTGCATAGATTGGCATGACTGAATTATATGTTGAATACGTTGCAGAAGATTTTAACATGAGGGATTACCATCCCACAGCTTTACAACATATGAGGGACTCAAGGCAGGAGAGCCAACATACACTGTTGAAGGGCAAAGAGGTCCCGCACGTCCTAAGTGAAATCAGAGATGGTGAACCACTTATAACGGGTTCACTGTCAAAAGATGTTTCCCCTCCTAACTCTAGTGATGAGGTGGGGTATCAGAACTTACACTCCACGATACACAACCCTAGTTCTGATCCCCGTGAACAGCAACTGTTCACTGAGGGAACAACAACATATAATAAGGATGGGCACTTTGATCATCATCACGATCGGGGCCGAAGCAACAGAAGAGAAGGTAAGAAACATTGTCATGGTGATGGTTCTCCTTCTTCTTCCCCTTCTTCACATCACTCACCCTCTCCTTCCACATCAGGATGCAACCATCAAGAGCATAACGGTGAGGATAGAGGTAGGCAAGATGAGAGACCTCAACAAGAGAGTCGAGAGAGAGGACAAGGGCATGAATGAAGGGAAAGTAGGGAACAACGCAGACATCATAGACGTCATGAAAGAGATGATCATGATGAACCCCTACTAGCAACCCGAAGTATGCTCAATATAACGGAGGCAGTTAGAATCCCAACAAGGCATTTAAAAGATAGTCGGATCAAACACTTAGACATGAACAACATCCCCCGATTTGAAGTAGGATACAACGTTGATTCGCAAAATCATTTACAGGAATTCCACGATGCCTACGCATTGCAAAACATGGAGAATGAGTGGCAAAAGCTAAATTTGTTTTCCAGGACACTCATCAAGGAAGTAGAGAGTTGGTACTAGTCCTTAGAACCAGAAACCATTAGGAGGTGGAGTATGATGTTCAAACTCTTTAACGATAAATACCAAACGTACTCCAGAGTGTCTAACTTGCGTAAGCAGATCCAAGGATGGAAGCAAGGAAATCATGGACCCTTGGATGTTGCCATGGGCCGCTACTATGCATTGTTACATCGTTTCCCGAGCTATGGTTATGCACAACGGGATCAACTTCGCCATCTCGTAGATGGGTTAAGGTATGAAACTAGGAGAACCCTTGGGACTTATGCCCAAGGGAGACTATCAGAACTTAGATCCCATGAAATTCATCGCTTGTTGGAATAAGTAGCCAAAGAAGAAGGGGAGCTACAAAAAAGAGAGAGTGTGGAAGAATACAACCGTGATCCCCCCCTTCGAAAGAGGGGAGTGAGATTTTGTGATGAAGAGGATGAGTCACCACTTAAGGAGTTGGTGAACAGAAAAACCTTACCGATTCAAAAGCTAACAACATAAGTATCGGCTAATGTGGATCAATTGTGGGATTCCTTAGACTCTAGACTTGAAACTATCCTGAAAATTGTAGAAGAGTTTAAGGAGGAACGAAGTAGTGAGAAGGACAAGAAAATGCGGAGAGACTTAGGCCCTACACGTGACAAGGGTAAGGGGAAAATAACTATCTTTGATGAAGTTGTGGATTCAGACACAGAAAATGACGGTGGATGTGAGATCTACCACTATGACCATCCTAAGGGATGTTGTCCAATCATCTCACATCTACAAGAGTCTAGGGTGTATGCACTCAACCCAAGACTTAATCAATGGCAGACACCCCGAAGGTTACCTTATCCTCAAGGTAACCCAAGACAGTTCCACCAACTGTTGACGTATTATCCAAGTGGAACTCCACCACAACCCATCGAACACCATTAGTAGTGGCAATACCCACAATCATGGGGGATGCCACTGCCGAAACAACAGTACCCCTACCAGTAGCTAGACC
>MNCI01019708.1:0-28066 GCA_015680685.1 Gnetum montanum
GGAAATAAAGTTTCTTCAAGTAATGATATTCCATTTGCATAGATAAAAGATATATCTACAAAAATTTGTTTCATCATGAGACAAATAGCACAACTAGTTACATGCTCCTCAATATTTTACATCTTACATATGATAAAGTAGTAGAGGAAAATGATAAATTAGTTTTTAGAAAACTTGTAGATGTAGAAGAATTGTATGCTCAATTATTGAAATATGGTAGAAAGTTAGTTAAGACTTGGAAAATGCTTAATGAAAGACTTCAAAATGATTTGACTAAACAGTGAATGATTAGTAGAACTATTATGCTTTATAAAAAAGGAGATAATTCGTATTTAAATAACTATATAATAATCATGATTAGTAACTTATTTGCAAAATTGTTATGTACGATTTTGGAGAAAAAATTAGAATCTTAGGTAGAAAAAATAATTTAGGTGTTGTTTCCTAAGTTGGATTATAAAAATAAAACATTGACACTAGATCATTTAGTTACTCTTACTTATTGCATTGAGCAAATAGTGAACAAATAAGGTAAAACATATATTTTCTTTATAGATTTTGCTAAATCTTTTGACTCTATGTGAGAGATCAATTATGGAGGAGACTTAGCAAACTTAATGTTGATTATGGTTTACTCAATGCCATCCAAAATTTATACATAGAAATAATTTTTCCATTGAAATTAAAATTGAAGATTTATGACATCCGAAGACCCATAAGATCTATTCGATAAATATTACATTTTCATGAAAAATAAAAATAAATTTTACAAATTAACCAAGCATTAATGGGAGCAACAAAAAAAATCATACAAGTTTTTTTTTGTAATATTATAACAATGTTTTAAATGGATAGTCATAACACAAAAAAGAAACACATGTAATTGATGTTCAAGATCTCTTGACTTAAAACAACCTACAAATGTGCTCTTCCCAAGGAAGTTGAATCCATCTTCCACTTTTAATTCTAAGATGATGTGAACTTAGGCAAAGGTTACTGATAGCATTCTAGTAATTGACTAGAATACTAGATGAGAAATAGTGCGCTTCTATATCTATTTTATTAGATCTAATTTGATGTAAATAAAATTGTTTCTTTTCTTCTACATTAGACCACACCTATNTATATTTACTAGCTAGTTAAGCAAAAAGTTTTAACATAGGTGTGGTCTAATGTAGAAGAAAAGAAACAATTTTATTTACATCAAATTAGATCTAANCAACCAGTACATACCCTAAAAATACTAAACTTGTTAGTTCCATAGTAAAATAGGAGTAAACCAAGGCTATCCTCTTCTACCAACATTGTTTGGCATTTTTATTGATGAACTAGAATCGTGGATTAAGGAGGTACTGACCAATTATATTATTAAAGCAAATCAATTATAGATATGACTTTTAAGCTTTACAAATGAGGTAGCATTAATAGCAAATTAATAAGTAAGGTTAAAAAGAAATGTTTCATCAATTATAAAAGTTTTATGACTATACAAAAATAAAGGTGATTGTTGAAAAAATAAAAGTGCTAATTTGTAAAACTAATAAAAGTTATCATACTATCCAGCTACATAATAAAAGATTTGAGATTGTGGATGCTTACATATATTTGGAAGTAAAATTCTTTCAAAACTATAAGTAGAAGCATTGTAAATCATATCGAGTTGTAAATTGATAGAAGGCTTTCCATACAATGAAAAACAAATGTTGCAATCAAAATAGTTATACTTAAATAATTTAAAAATATCTTTTTCAAAAAATTGTACAAACGACAATGCTTTATGAATGTATGGTGTGGGGCCTAGGTTTTGATCAATAATCATTTAAAAACTTAAAAGCTTCAAAAACAATTCTTCTTAGATGAGTTCAAGGTGAAAACTCAAGTTTCATATGTAATACTTTTATTAGAAGCTAATTTGTTTTCATTGGACGATGAAGTGATGTATCAATTCTTAACATTCTACTTGAGAAATAAAAATTGCAATAAGATCTCAAGAGAGATCATCCAAAAATTTCAACAAGAAGGATGGTTTTATGAAGGATGATTATGGCTACAAAAATGGAGTGTTAATCATATTGATGGAATAATACATTTAGAACAAGTTTGGAAACTTTGTAAGATAAAGTTTTAGATGGAAAAAATGAGGCAAAAATACAAAACAATGCTTCAATAGTACTTGTAAAACATTAGAGTTGGCAGACATAATGAGAGCACTAATTAGCAAAGTAAGAGTGTGATAAAACCATATCTAAGTTTAAATTGGAAGATAGAACAATGAGTAGCATAAAGATAAGACTAAATATGTTGACTATATTTACTGAAAGTGGTAGAAGATGCATAACATATATTATTAGAATGTTGTGGAACACATTTCTTCTAAAGAAAATGAAAAATCTCTAGTTAATCTTTGTATGACCTATTTAAGATGCCAACTTTCATTCCAGGAAATTATATATAGGACATGTTCAGGTTACATAAATATTGGATACATCTATTATACATAGGATTTACTGCTACTAATGTATTTTGTAGAAGTTCATTTATATGACAAATCCTTTAGGTCTACATAGACATAATAAACTATTAGTATTATATGAGTACATATCCATAAAAATGTTTTTGTTGTGTACATAAAAAATCATAAAATAATTATTTATATCCTTTTTTATTGTAGTAAAGCTAAAGTTTCTACAAGGTGTAAAACTATACTTTAACATGGCATTAGAGCTAGAGGAGAACAAAACATGGAATTTAGTTATAAAAATTTATTTTGAAATTTAAAAATTCAAGAAGAAAAATCTTATGTTTAAAAGAAGAATGAGAAATTTATTAAAAGCCCCTTAAAACTTATAAATTAAGAATTTTAAGATCAAACACAAGTTGAAGTATCAACAAAGAACAAAAGCAATATTAAAGGAGTTCTTAAAATAATAGAATCATGAAAATCATATTAATAATAAAGGAAAAGAAATTTGTAAATGATAAGAAGAAGTTCAAAACTTTGTAGTGATAACAACAATGTGCATACCAAGAAATGAGTTGCAACTATCAGTAATACAAAAATATTTTACTTTTATTTTTCTAATTTTTACTAGTTTTATTAAAGCTCACAAACTTTAAATATAATATTTTTAACATTAATTTACAATGCATGAAGATCTTCAAAAGTTTAGAACCTTAAATAACAACTAAGTCAAAGTACTCACATATTAGAGGAGTGAGTCAAATTACTTACAACTCATAAGTCAAATATATGAAAAACATACTTATGTAGAGTGCCAAGGGTAAAGTCAAAACCTTGAAATTATAAGATGATTGAGGAAAGAAGGCTTAAAATAATATAGCCTTTAAGGGTCATTGATTACTTAAAAAGTTAGATGTTGACTCAAAAGCATTGAAAGTAATGCATCATAGAAGTTAAGCTACAAAGCATTAAGAGATGCTACGAAAGAGTAGCAAAGGAGACATTGTATACAAAGACCAAACCATTTACCAAGTTATGAAGTTGCAAAGTAACAAAGTAATCAACTAGATAAATAAGGAAGGTTGATGAGCTATGGAGTAATCCAACTCCCAACCATACAAGATACGGGTGTTCACACATAGCCTAGTCGAATTTCGTAGACAAGGAAATGTGATTATGCTAGTAATTGGTTTAAGTTCATGGTTGTTTTCTTCCCACATGAGATAGTAAAATCAATGTGTATGGTTTAACTCATGGTCAAGTGTATGATAATTGATGTTTTTGGACCATTCTCCTAGTATTCATTGTAAGGAGCGAAAATAAATCTAAGTCTAAATTTAACTAAAGTAATAAAGGAATCTACTCTAGCCTATGGCAGTGAGCATCTAGTCTTGACCTTCCTTTCACATCTTGAACTTTGTGCAACTGCTACTGGGATTAGCAAGTAATTACACTTAAGTGTTCGATATCAGTCGTACTCATTCCACTTAACAACAGTAAATGTAAAGTGCATACAAAGTAAATAAGCAATTA
Source organism: Gnetum montanum (assembly GCA_015680685.1). NCBI lineage: Eukaryota > Viridiplantae > Streptophyta > Gnetopsida > Gnetales > Gnetaceae > Gnetum > Gnetum montanum. Next base: position 3,995 of record MNCI01019708.1, read on the forward strand.
GGGAAACAATAAATATTATACTAAGTCAAAACAGTAAACATTAGTCTAAGTAAATAGTAAATAAATCTAAGACATGCTACAATGATGCAAAGTAATCTCAATCTTTATTTTTGGTGATGACACATGTCCAAGTACATTTCACTAGAATAAAGACTTTGTTCAATCACTTAACATCACACTGCAAGCATACATTACTAAGTGCTAAGTGCTAAAATGAAGAAAAAAAACTGACAAAATTTTGCTAAGGTTGGAATGAAACTATTGTTGAACCATGTGCCTAAGTGTCATATTTCTATGCCTACACATGTCCATGATAGTGGATACCTAACATCATAGCTTGTGCCCTAATAACAGGGATCCAATATCATGGCTATGATATCCAATGCTTGATATCATAGGTAGCAAAAAAGTTGATTTATCATACCCCCATGACTAATTGAAAACTTGTCCTTGATTTAAAACAAAATGAGGATGAAGTTCCTTAAAAAATTAGGAGGTAGATTTACATGACGTTGACTACTATGTACATGAATCTTAAATGCTGTAGTGGTGCTTACAAAAGTGACACAAGACATGACATGTCAACTTTAACAAGAAAATTTTTTTGGTGAAGCTTGATGTAGCCTTATGTAGTTCTAGGTGGTGGTGGCTCCTCCATCGACTGCTTTCCCTTGTCATGAGGTTGCTAAAATCTATATTGATTTAAGAGTGCTTGAAGATTTTCTTCTTTTATTTGTGGGTCATGTACTATCCATGCTTATTGTGCAATGTGTGATGGAATGGGTACATCCCATGGGAATGGTAGCTACAAAAACATCTAATTTGCCTTGACATACTAGGTTGTAAACTACCTTCTTTCTTCTTCAAAATATCTAGCCTTTTCATGTAGTTTATGATAATCTATCAATCTTTTGACTAGGTTTGCTACTACATCTTTTTGCCCTTGATAGCCAACCTTCAGTACTTCTAGTTCAAAATTTTCCACTTGGAGTTTCTGCAACGCATCTTTATGATCCACAAACTCTTTTTCATATAGAACATATGTGGCTACTACTTGCTATTCTAGCTCATTCCTAGGCTTTCCTGCTATCAACATGGCCAAGTTAGCATAATAGAGGTTAGCAAACCCCATGTACTCCTTCAGGTCTTCAATCTACAAGTCTTTGTTTTTCACTTCCACTTAGCAGACAAGGGCATAACTATTCAAAATGAGTTCCTAGTTAGGATTCTATGTTAAAATGGTACTGATTATGGCTTTGGCCATTTGGATCTCCTTCTCATTGATTTGCTTGTACATGCCCACCTGATCATGGAAGTGTTCTTTGAGCTTTTCATGTTTCTTTATCTTATTTTGCCATGTGCTTATTTCAATGGCCGAATTTTGACAAATGGTGTGTAACTTCTCCATTGAAAGGATTCTATTTTTTCTTGCAAGGTGGCTCATGTCTTGGTTGATCCCCACCAGTTCTTCCCTTAACTGGTGGATGCTCTCCTCCAAAGTATTTTTCTACTTTTCCACAGTGTTCAACTTCATATTATCAGTAGCAAGTTGTTTATTTTCCTCTTAAACTATGGTAAGTACCTTAGCATGTGCACATGTTTGTGCTTCTACTAGTGAGGCATTCCATACTGCTTTCTCCTTCTCTATTGCCATCTATTTATTCTATTTAATCATATGGTTCTTCTACTTTGTCCTAAACTGCTCTATGTGATCAAGTGCAATAAATTGTATGGCATCTCTTCATTCAGCTCTTAGGGTTGCAAGCTCTTCTTGTAATTTCAAAATTTCATTTTTTGCATGCTCTGGCCTTCTCTCTACCATGACTAGTTTTCCTTTAGTATTGATGAGTTTAGACTATACTATAATGACAGCACTGGGGATGTCGAAGAGTGTGATAATGACTTGCCTAGTTTATAGTAGTCTATCAAGCACATCCTCATGATCAACAAGAGTCATCGAGAATTGGGCTAACATTTGAGCATCTCTGGCTCTAGTTAGATTTACTAGTGACATAACAAGTACATTGAAAGATTTCTTGATGTGATCGATGATCACCTCTGCTACTCCCATTGCATATTGATGTTGCATTACCACTATTGTGGCTCCCTCTCTAGTCTCAAGCATCATTTGGAATGATGCAATGTTCCTAGACCTCTCCTCCTAACTACAGTGAGATTTGTTAACTTGCTGGATCTACTAAAACTATGGGTTGGATGGAAATGTTAATAACTATATAAAGATTGGGCTCCTCCCTTATTCTCAGTTGATGGTTTTTGCAATCTATTGTAGATGACTCATTGACAGTCTATAATCTTGCAAAAATAGTGGTGGAACTTGCTATTGTTGTTCTTGTTATTGCTGTTGTTGTTGCTATTGCTATTGTTGCTTCTATTGTTGCTCTTGCTCTTGTTGCTCTTCACCATGATCTTTTTTGGCTAGAGCTAGTTTAAGCAATTTAGTGTATGAAGCATGTTGGTCTCTCCTAGGAACATCATTGGTGTATCTGAAGATTCCAGCTCACTTGCATAGCTTCCTGATAAGGTAAGGGAATAGAAGTGTTGGATTCCCTACATTTATTTTTTCAAATCGCCTTTGTATTTCCATAAATTAGATTTGTGCAAGGTTGGCATTGTATTTGGCCATCAAGATCGCACTTCCTCTAGTTGCATAAGTAAATAATCTATTGAGTCTTGTTGTCAGGAACAAGTGATAGGTGTTGATTTTGTAGTAGATTCTTTCTTCCAAAGTTAGCTCATTATAGCCCTTATCTTCTTTGCCATATGTCCACTTCAACCATAGTTGTCTAGTTTAAGGATCTGATTAGGTGGACAAATGTGATAACCTTTCTCCTTTGTTGGGTCTATTCAAAGCTTTTGCAATTACCTTAATCAAGAATGAAATTGAGACTCCTTCAACATTAGCTATGGTACCCTCTTCCTTGTTGTGCTAGAGATGGTAGGTTTCCCCAAAGTATTATTTATCACTATTAAAAAGGATGGGTCATAGTGGTGATTCCTTGAGTTGTGTCTTTCTCACTTCAGGGGTGAACTCCACAAATGGGCCAAAGTTCATCTCTATAATGACTGTGGTCAGGATATACCTTTCTTGGATGGCTTGGAGGCAATCCTATGACAACATGAGATGTTGTCCTAGCAGTTGTGGTTTCTTTGCCTCTCCTTGGGCCAATTGTCCCATAGTAGGAGATTCTTGATGAATGTTAAATGATTGGGCTTCTTTCTTCTCATGTTCTAGGTCTTGTCTTCCTATTCAGCCTCTACCTTGACCTCTCAATCTCTTACTTGCACCTTCTGAGGATCCTCCTTGTTCTCCTTCCTTTGGGATCATCTACAACCATTAAGGATTAAAAATTACTAAGGTATTCACATTTATTCTTAACGGTTTCATATCTTACTCATACCCTTAGCTATGTTAAGTTCTTAGTTTATGATTGTAGAGTTGGATAAAATTTCAAAAAGTTATATCATAAGTGTTAATTCCTTTATGACTCCTAAAAATTATCTATTTTGTTCTTATGTATGGCTCATTCTGATTGGTTATGGTTCCTTAAGAGCATTGTTTAAGTGTTTTGGCTTCATCATGATTAGTTATTATTAAAATTTTCAAGTTTTACTTCATACTTACTCTTAAAATACCTTTCGAACGACTAAGATGAGGACTCTATGATCAAACAGGTTCAAAAACCATGAAAATCAAAGTGATAATGGGGAAGATATGGCTTGGAAAAGCTAGGAGGTCAAGGCTCAAATAAAGGAAGAAAATTCGAAAAATCTCCCTTATGTGAAAATGAAAAATGATGAAAAATTTGCTAAGTCCCTTCGTATTTATACTTTTTGGCAAACTTGATATTGGGGACCTGACATCAAGGATCCAATGTCAGTGTGGACCCAATATAGAAGCCCAATAAATTTCATTTTTCATAAGGGTTTGATGGGAAAAATTTATCTTTTTGGATGTTTGGAAGGTTTTAAGGTTGCTTAAAGGGTTTGAATGATGAATATATGCACATTTTTGTCAAAATTTTGTTATTTGAAGGTCATAGAGAACTCAAGCTATGAAAGTTCATAAGATGGATAAGAAGGATAATGAATTCATGTTGTGAGAACAGATAGTTTAAATGATATGGGAAGTGTTTATTGACGTTTGTTGATGCTGGAAGATTCAAGATGATGTGGAATCTCTTGGTAGGTATAAGATAAAACAACTATACAAGTGGATCCTTCCCAAAGTAGGCTTCAACATTAATGCCCTTGTATAACCATGCTAAAAAGTGTCCTTAGGCACTTAAGGAGTTGAATGTAACACATACCTATTTAGCAAAACACACATGTTAGTACCACCAAAGTGGAAAAATTGCACTATGTTATACAATCTCACAAGTTATATCTATTCTTACAGTGAGATGAAATGGATTTTGAAGGGATTGCAAAAATTGAGTTATGAGGTGTCTTACCATAGGCATAATGAATTCTTATGTTTTATTAGTGGCTAAAGTAATCACTAGCCTTTCTATCTAAGATTCAAACCAAGTATGGACCACATTCCAATGACATCACATTCTAGTGAAAGAGAATGAATTCGATAAGCTTTAGTATTAGCATATTTGATAGTTCCTAGACTTAAAATTTCCTCTAACACATGAAGATCTACAAGATTATAGAAATAAGGAAGAATCAACATCCATTAGCAAGATGATCTCATATGAATACAAATTTTTGTATGTCAAACAAAAGCTTAGCATTAATATTTTTTTATTTTGAGCTAAGGAACATGAAAAAGATTATGGGCTCGAACCATTTCTTCCAAGTCTTGATTATCTTGTTAAATTAAATGAGGTAGAGATATTGCTAAGTTTTTCATCACACAAGATGAGCTTCAAAACATGCTTCAATCTCAAGATAGTGGAGTAGCACAAGAAAATTTTTCTTTAGGAAATCTCATCATCAATGTTAAAATAGTTGGTCTAAGTGTTGATTATCATAGCATCGAAGGAATAAGTATTGACAGAGGCAATGAAGTAATACATCTCATTTCATTAACACCTAGAATCATTACTCTACCTAATGTTCTTTTTCCTATTCCTCTAATCCAACATGTGCATTAAAATGTAATTATTCTTTAGCTTTTGTTCAACAATTGAACCCTCCTTCTTTTTCCTTTAGCTAAACTTCCTCCATTTCTATTTCCTATTCTTAGGTTGGTCCTTCAAGTATTTCCTAGCCTCCATTATACACTCTATTCCTTGAGTCTTTCAACAATAATCAGTTTTCCTTCAAGCAAGATCTTAGCTCATTTTTTAACCTACCTGAAAAAATTCATCTTCCCTCACAACCCAAAGCCTTACTTCATTCTATTCCTTTAGCTTTATCTTTTCTCCACTCTATCTCTTAAATTTATACTTCTTTCTCTAATATCCCAATTCTTCCATCAATCCTTGCTTCTTTCCCATCTTGTTTTCCTACTATTACATCTTCCATGGCTATGCAATCCCTTGAAAATATCCCTAAAACCTCTCCTAAGCTAATGCTTCTCATGTAGGACTTTGTTACTCATCTTTAGTATAATGAAGACTAAATATATAGAGCAATAGTCTTGCATGGTGGAGGCTTATGTATTTCTATCTCTCAAATTCCAACAAGCTTCATTAGTTCCATAATAACACCTATTTAAAGTCTCTAAGGGTATAATTCTTCTAACCTTACTAAGTACTCTAGCAACTCAAATTCAACCACCCATGTTGTCACATTCCAAAGTGAATATATTCTAATTACAAACTACCTACATACCATTTTTGGAAGTCTCTAAAGCTCCAAAATGGTATTGTTCTTTGTCAAATTCTTCCATCATATCCCTTGATTATCTCTTTACTATCTTTGTGAATCATTTTAAATGCAACATTGACAAAGGGAGATCATTGCAGAAGCTCCTATCTATCAAATATACACCTATAGAATCTATCACTAAGTACATCTTGCAATGGATTTCAATTGAGTTGATGAATTCATTACTTGACGATCAGATTCTTAACATCTTTGAGTTATCTATGAACAATTATATCAAGAACAAGGTGGCCTATCCAAGGTCCCTAAGTTTGCATGATGCAATAGCTTTAACAAGGTACATTGAAAAAATGGTTATTTAAAAAAATGATCCTAAATAGATAAACTACAAAAACAAGACTAATAATGTAACGAAAAAGAAGAAAGCAGAACTTACTCTTCATGTCATGTTATCAATTTCTCAACCACCTCAGTCTAATTCTGGTAACAAAACTTTAGCTAATAGTTAAACTGGGTCTAGTAGCCACTAGTAAAGAAGAATGCCTAAGGACTGGTCTAAATATAAAAAATTTCCATTGTCTTACTATCATCTCTCAAACATGTTACATAAGGATGGTCACATCACTCTAAGAAATTATTAGAATAGACTAGAGCTCATTTCAAGTAGGTACAAATGATTGCTTTAGATTCTCATTGTGAGTGGAAGGTGATGTCAAGGTGCCAAAGTAGGATAATGCTTATAAATTCTATTATTATTAGACATAAAAATATGATATTTATAGTTGCAACACTCTCAAGGATGACATCCAAGCTCTAGTTGTAAAAGAAGAAATCATCTTTAAATTTCTTGCATAATTAGAAAATCAAGTCATGTAAGTTTTCTAGGATCCTTTGCAAATAGGCCATAGAATTATCTAAGGTTTCCATCTAAAGTAGAAGAATCCTAAACCTAGATGTTCCTATTTTGTAAACATGAAGGCTTCTCCAAATGCTTCTTCTCAATCCTCCCAACCATTACAACCTTCTAACAAGCTTAAGAAATCCTTTATGGCCAACTAGCCACCAAACCCATCCATCCCTATTACCAACCCTTCTCATCAACATCAAAACAATGTATGTAGAGATGCCTTTGCAATGGACCTTGCTCTCAATTATAAAATCTTTGCTTCCTAGTCTTATCATCAACCTCCTGTTAATCTATCACTTCTTGCATTAGGTTATTCAGCTACAAATCCTACTATTCCCCATTCATTTGTTTACTTCTATGTTTAATCTTATCCAACCTCTAATCCTATTTTCCCATTCTCTACTAACTTGTCTTCCTCTTATCTCATCCTACCTAGTCTAGGTCTCATAATTAGAATTCTAACCTGAACCCAACGAGATACTTCTCCTCAAAACAAAGAAAAGGATAAATCCTTAACTAAATTAAATAATTTAGTAACCACAAAACTTAGGAAGTCAGTAATCTTTCAAGGTTAGCCCTCTTACTCTTCATCTTTAGCTTCTCAATCATTTTGCATTCCTATCTCATCTGATCATACCCCTACTACTTTTCCTTAATTTACTACTCTTGAGAACAAAGTTATATCTCAAACTACTATTTTTATGAAATTGAAGAGGACAAATATTTTCTTGTTCAGTATAATCTCTATTTCTAAATAACATCATTTAGCCTTAATAGAGTTGTTAAAGTTTATAACAATTCTAGTAGATATTCCTCCCTAGGTCCAACCCATGGCATTCATTCTTTATTCTTCTTGATATAATGTTAATTTATTTATCCATAGAGGGTAGAATATTAAGATGAATTCAATCATGGATGTAGTTTACCATCTACTTATTGTTGTCACATAAGACCATTTGATGGAGCAGTAGTAGAATGTGCCTCTGATTTGAGAGGAAGATTTTTGGGCTTGGTCCTATTTAGGTGATGGAAGAGATTTGGTAACTCATCAACATATAAAAAGGGGATTTTAACTATGTTTCATGATATTATATATTATCAATCATTTTTATAAGATGTATTGGGATATGGGAATTATTTTTAAAATATTCATAACTCAACTCATGTTCTAAAACATACTTGGTATGCTTAAAACTCTGCAAACTTTTGACCACAAGCTCAAATCACCTGATTCTAGAGTAAGCATTGTTATTGTTATTGTAGCCAATTACCTATGCCATGCATAAGACTATTGTAGCAGTAAAGCAATATATTTCTTTCATTTGGCATTGACATAAGAGAATTTCAAGACTGCTTTTCTTTGGTTTTCCAATTTAAAGACTATCAATGCATTGTGAGCATTTGTTCCTTATACAGTTGAAGCCAAGACAAGTCATCAGTAACAATGTAGATTCAGTTTAAAAAGAAGAAATTGAAATCAAGGACTAGAAATCTTTAAACTTGTTTGTGGATTTAGATTCAACAATAGACAAAGATGAAAACCAGAAGAAGAATTTCGCAGCATATACATGTGTAGATAATAATACTGATGATATATTGGGCAAAATCGTTGGCCTGCTACAGTTGGACAATGTCCCAAAGTAGCCATGCTAACACAAACTTGGACTTAAATCAAAATAATAATAAAATAAAAAATAGAAGTGTATGGTTTGTTATGGTGGCCTGTTTCACTAGAGTTGACCCAGAGCTAGCCATGGTAATAGGATTCAAAAGTAGAGGGTAGTTCAGGTAGCCATGGCAGTAGCTAGGGCCAAATGCTTTAATTATGTATTCTTTTCCATGGCTAGAATTACAATCTACAACATACCTCAACTAATCCTACCTGCAACGATGGCTGCAACTGGATTAAAGAAGCCCACAAAACCAGCACCATGGTGTATGCGATGCAAATGCACAAGCATCTCTGGTAGTTCTTGAATTGCTAAGGCACAATGCAGTAGTCTATGAATCCTCTTCTTGCACAACATGGAAATCTACAAAATCCTCATCCCTGTATTTTAAATAGATAGAAAGATGACCTACATCCAAACAATGACACGAGTAGAAAGTAGACATAACAATGACAACAATTCTAAATCTTAAGTGGTGTTAGTGCAAGCAACCACAATAGCTAAAAGCATAGCCACAAGACTTCGATGATAGAAAGATTTAGGAGTGATTACCAGATAAGAAGGGGTGTAAGACACAGAGGTTACTATGCAATGGTCATAGAGAAATCCACTCTACTGAGATCATGGTCCATAATTTCATTTGCTAGCATGACAAGTGTAAGGTATCATACATGGCTATGGATATCAACAAATTCATGGAATGTGAGGTGTGGTTGCAGGGTTGATGCCATGCTCCTAATTCTTCTCTGTTGTATTGTGGTTCTAAATGGTTCTATTATTTCTATTTGTTTGACCTACCTTTTACCACATAAAATACTAGTAAAAAACTTAAATTAAAATTGCCATTACGGAAAGAAGCAAATTATGGCACAACATCATTAATAATAAGGTATGTAATAACTTCACTCCATGTGTACATATAATATATCTTCTAAAAAGTATAACAAAGGATATTTATGGACATTTGACAAACATACCTTTATTTTCTACAACATTAAAACTTTCCATAGAAATTATAACCTCCTATGGAAGTTATAACTTAATCTCCTTGATATTTGTAAGATTGTAATTACCAAGAAGACACTTGTCAACTATGGCATGTATTTCTCTAATTTGAATAACTTCCTATGGAAGTTATAAATTCTAGGATGGTTATGAATTAATATCCCTAGATATTTATGTTGGTGACTATTTGGGATACAACCGTTAATGTTGGGAGCCTCATAGTCTCATGACTAGGGGATCATAGGATCAAAGGTGTTCTTCAAGAAAGGTTTAGATGCTTGTTGGTTCCTAGCAACACCAAGGTCTAGATACCTCTAAATAAACTTAGCAGTTATGAAATGTACTAGATGCGAGTATGTGTTTGCTATTGCGAATGTTGAAATGGTTGGATAATGTATAAAATTATAATTGACTATCATAAAGGAGATTCAACAAACTTTGTTAAACATTGTGAGTTGTTGGAGAATCCTATTTTTTTACTCACTTAGTCTATATGGTCCTTAAAATACCTACTTGTAACAAATAATATGTTTTAAAAACATTTGAGCAGTAGTCTACCAATCTACTCCTAATTTCCCCTAGAAAGAAAGTTCCACAAAAAAACTAGAAATAGAGTGTGATTCAATGGACTTAGAAAGAGAAAGAAAAGAAAGAAGAATTGTTGAAAATCTCAAATATTTAAGGAAGATAAATTGACACAAGGAAACACTTTGTAATAAAGCTATTCCTAATTCAGTAACTAAGAATTGTCCAAACTTCCTAAGCTCAATAGGCAATTTCATAAAGACAATCTTATTATACTACCAAAAATCATTGTGTAAACTACAATGTACGAGTTTCTATTTTAGTTAGTTAATAGTTGTCAAAGATTGCATTTAAGAGAGGTTTCAAAAAATTTGACAATTTCTTGATTAAAACACTAAGGTAATAAACTTTCAAAATAATGAAGTTATTTTAGTCCCATCAAAATACCAAAGATTTTTCTAGATTCTCTATGCTCAAAATAGGAAATTTCATCAAGACATTACTATTAAATTGCTCTTAAGGCTTTTCAACAACATAAGCTCTTCTTTGGCTAATCTTAATAGGACTCTAATATTGCGCAAAAAAATAGAGCTATAAAAGCAACCTTGGACAAATCCCAAAATTAAATGCCAAGCATGATACTACCTAAACCATTAGCTAAGCAACTAAAAAAAATGAGAATAAATAAGATCATAGGATTAAAACAAAGTAGCCAAATTGATGTCTTTAGCAAAGCCATCTTAAAAGTAATCTACAAATGCCTTTTTCCACTAAATTTCCTTCCTACTTTTTTTTCATTCTACATTTGAAGCTGCTTTTATAGTGACTCTAGGGTAGCTACAACTATCATGAAAAGTTGAGGTGGATTACAAATATCTAAGGAGTTAATTTATAACCACCCTAGAAAGTTGTAACTTCTATGAGACTTTTAAGCCATGATTGGCAAGTGTCTCATGAGAAATCACAAATATCAAGGGAAAATAATTATGACTTTTTATGAAAGTTATATTTTATTCTAAAAATAAAATTATATTTATCTAAAGCTCATAAATCCTTCTCTTTAAAACTATAAACCTTACCTCTTTTTACATGTTTATAAGCTTTACATTTTGTAACTTAAAAAAAAATATCACTATGAAGGCTAAGTAACCTTAATACCATGTTCAAGACATCTACATATGATGTGTGAGCATTTGAGGGATGTATAGGTTCCATGGCCATCTTACCACACACAATGACACTTTATTATTGCATAAATGAAAACAATGCTACTATTTTCCATGATTTCCATTTTTCTACTAACACTTGCTATCATTTCCAAGTTCCTCACCACCGAAGTCCTTGCTATTTTTGATGTCAATGATGCCAAAATCCTTAGAAATTGTAGGCACTTTTAGGTGCTTCACTACTACCACTGTAACATCATCCACTACCATGTGCTCCCATCACCAGCACCATCAAAGAGAAAAAAGTAATCATAGTGAATGTTGGAACCCTAGGCAAACTTTCCAAAGCAGAGATCCATTGATTGTAGGAACCAATTGCCATTCTTGAACCACAATAAACATCATTAGAGTAGTAGTGCTAGAGAAAAATTATTCCTACCATTGCTTCCTTTATTTGTTTTTGTAGATTTTGTAATTATTTGTTATGGTTCTTATTCGATATCATTATAATTTTTGTGATCATTTTGATTTCTTTGGCTTAATTTAGTATTATTAGTAGGCTTAAACAAAGTAACATTAAATGGTAAAGCTCATTGCAGTTGCAAGATTCCTCCCATTTCCATGTAGGTTTACCCTCTTCCAATATTTCCGAAGATATTTCTATTTTATCACACTAGGACCTAATAATAATCAATTAATGTTGTAGGGGTCTAGGATGAGAATAATGTGCTTTAGCTTAGAAACCTCATGAATATAGAACTAGCAATTGTGTTTTGTATGTCTATCTCCCTTTTGTTTTTTTTTATTGTGTTTGTTTTTCTTTCAAGAAAGCAAATTGATACCCTTATAAATTAGTTCATTTTTTGTGATTGCCTCATTAAATTAAACTACATTTTTCATTGAATTTATGTAGCAGAATGTGATTGGAAAGTGATGAATGCATTCAACCTCTTCAAAAAACCCTTCATCAAGTGATTTTCCATAGTCTTGGGATCTTTGTTCAGCAAACTTTGGAGGAATATAACATTCTTCATGGAAATTTGATGCAGAACAATGGATTTGAATTACTATAGCTATAAATTCTAATTAACTATTGATTTTTCTTGGAGTGATTATTTTAATTTTCTTGAATAAATCTCCTTCTCACCTTTTTTGCATATTCTATTGTAAATAAAATCAAAGTTGTTGTTGCATTCCTCTTGTTCTTTTTGGAAATGAAAAGTAGTAAAGCTCCTATGATTTATTTTTGATGAGTCATGTTCTAACACACTTTGATATCAGATATCTAATATCAGAGCCTTGATATCGGAGCCCAAGATGTATTATCAGATATTCGATATCACAGGGTATATGCTGGCCTATAAATATAGCACTTAAGCTCATGATTTTCATATTAGTTTTTGTCATAGTTAGCAAAGCCCTTACAATTTGTTTTCTCTAGAGTTAGAATATTATCTATGTGCCCATAGTAGGAGTCTGAGTATGCATGGATCTTTGTTTGAACATTGATGTACTTGAGCATAGCAATGTGATAGGAATAAACAGGAACCCTTTTATCATTCTTGCAACACTAAGAATAGATTAATGTTTCCTTGATGCATTTAATATTCATGCACTTTACTATAATGCACTTTAATTAAGAAATTAATTCCTAGTTGTTAATGAACACAAGCATGCCCACCTTGAGCATATGTGTAGCACTTGGTAACCCAGAAACGCTCAACGTTTGGTAACCCAGCAAAGCTATATGTGTTCAAGATGTGTCCAGGAAAGTGGGAGAGGTACTTATCTTAGGCTAGCTAGGTAGTAGATGAATTAGATCTTAAATTACTTTACCTTTCATTCTTGTTGTAGGTGATTAAACTTATAAAATACAAGATGATAAAAATCACATGCCTCAGTTGCACTTAACCATATATTGTACTTCACAAGTGGAACTAAGAGGACAATGAACATTCTCAATGTCCATTTCACTTTCTAGAGGAACTAGTGCACTAGAGAACTATAGGTCCACAAAATTCAACCAGGTCATGTGTGAATGCCTTAGTGATTTGTATGGTTGGGTGTAGGAGTACCTTGTCACTCATCATTGGCATTGTTACCTAGGACCTTTTTGGTTGTTTCATGCACTATTTAGGATTTGGTGAAAATTATTCAAATCATTGAAATGAACCTTAGAGTCATATCACATTTTAAGATTACTACAACAATATTTAGAAGCACACTGCATTTTTATTCTCTAACATAAAATGTCTTCTTCTCACAAGAGCAATTCTTCACCCAAGTCTAATGGATTACATCTACTAGTGCCTCAACAATACCAAGTGTTATATGCTCATCTTGATGAGTATGTACCAAATTTCACCTTCATTCTACACCAAGATAAATAGCTATGGTGGTGTAACATGGAGGACAACATTGTGTTGCTGCTTGATTGATCCATTTCTACAATGCTCCAGCAAATGCTTATATGATGGGATCTCTAGGAACTTCATGTTGAGTATGTTGTCCAAGATAGTGATGCTAGGGATTATCATCCCACCAAGGCACAACATCTCAAGGATCACCAGTTAGAATAACATTATGAATCTATGAAGGAAAAAAGATTTAATGATTCTCCATTCTTGCTATACCAAAAAGAGGATGGAGGAACCTTCTTTGGGGGTTTTCCATTTAGTGAAATTTCTCTCTTTGACTTTAGTGAAAGAGGTCAAAACTAGAACTTGTAGTCCATGATTCACAATCTTGGTTCTAGTAAGAATGGATCCAATGACAAAGAGGGATCCAAAGAGGCAAGTCAAGGTAAAGGTGCAAACAAGAAGCAAGATCATGATCATGGTTGCGATCATTAAAGAGTTGGTAGCAGGCACTGTAATGGTGCTAGTCCTTCTTCCTCTTCACTATCATCATCATTGTCTTCTTCTTCTAGATTTGATCATAATCGTAGGAGGCGTGATAGTGATGAAGGTGATCCAAAGGACTGAAATGATTGGAGGGACTGTCGAGCATGGAAAAATCAAGGGCACAAGCATTCAAGAGAGATGTAATGCCATAAATGAAGGGGTAGTAGAGGGCATTGTAGTTACCAAAATTAAGGCCTCGATGAGCCTTTACTTATTACTTGAAGCATGCTAAACACTACAAAGGCAATACAAATCCAAACAAGACCTGTAAAGGATAGTTGGATCAAAAGACTAGATATGAACAATATCCCTAGGTTTGAAGGGGAATATAACTCAGATCCATAGAACCATCTCCAAGCTTTCCAAGATGCATGTGCCTTGCAAAACATAGAGAATAAATGAAAAAAGCTTAAGTTGTTTCCACAAACACTCATTAAAGAAGTAGAGAACTAGTATCGGTCTTTAGAATTGGAATCTATTAGATGATGGAGTACAATACTTGAATTGTTCAATGATAAACATCAAACATACTCTAGAATGTCCAACTTGAGAAGGTAGATCCAAGGATGGAAAGAAGAAACACACAAACCGTTGGATGCTACCATCGGTCAATACTACTCCTTAATGCAAAAATGTCCTGGCCATGGTCATTCTCAACTGGATCAACTTCTTCACATTGTAGATGGGCTTTGATTTGAAATGATGAGAATCCTTGGAATCTATGCCTAAGGACAACTGTCAAAATTAAGCACCTATCATATCCAAAGATTGATTAAGAAAGTATCTAAAGAGGAAGGTGAATTGAGAAAATGAGAAAGTGTAGAAGAACATAATCATGAACATTCCATTCACAAGAGGAAGGTTCAATTTTGTGATAGTGAGGAATAATCAGCACTTGATGAGGTGGTAAATAGGAAATCCTTATAGCTTCAAAAATTTCAATCTAAAATTACAAACAAGGTTGATTAGTAATGGAACTCCATGGATAACAAATTTCAAACTATCCTAAGAATTCGTAAAGAGTCTAAAGAACAAGGTAGTGATCATTAGTGTAGGAGGTGCAAGGAAGTTGAAGATGCTTGTCAAAAAGATAAGGGCAAGATTGCTGCAATAGAAGAAGTTGCGGAAAGCAAATTAGATGATGATGATGGATGTGACATTCGCCAATGTGAACATCTTAAGGAATGTTGCTCCATAGTGTCACACTTACAAGAGTCTGGGATGTATGCTTTGAATCCATGACTAACACAAAGGCAGACATCTAGAAGATTAACTTATCCTCAAGGTAATTCTAGGTAGTTCTATTAGCAAAAACAATATTATCTAAGTAGAATTCCACTACAACCATATGAGCAATATTAATAGTGGTAGCAACCATAGTCATGGGTGCTGGTACCACCAAGGTAGCAATGCCCTTACCAACAACTTGATCCATATGGGCATTACGTTTAGCAACCCTTGTTTCCATGTGACTCCTCCAATCATGTTTCCACTTTCTAATATCACTACCACCCTTCTGATTATTATTGAACTCATTCTTCATAAGCAAGAAGGAATGTCACCTTTTACCCTTATCCTCCTCCTATTCCTATACATATTCCTTCTTGAGTAGCATAGCTACCACCTTCTCCACCTATGCAAGGTGAACTCCTTGCTCAACTGCAACAACGCAATGCTCTCGGGGCTATTAATCTACATCTAGATCATTAATCGAGTGGTTTAGATACTTGATCAAAGAAAAGACCTTTCTTCAAACCACGTAGTCCAACTAAGTTCTTAAATACACCTGCAGTTGACAACCATATTCCTCCATCTTCCTTTGTATCATAGGATCCATACTATGATGCTTGCTTATGTTGTATTTGATTGGATTCATGTTGGAAAGCTTCCTAGGAAGTTAGCAGATCCTGAGAGTCCTTTGATCTATTTGCAGATTGCTGAGAACAAACAATGCAAAGCTCTTCTTAAATTAGGCTCCAATGTCAACCAGATCTCTCATGAGATGTATACTGCATGGAACCTACCTTCTCTCAAGAGGAGCAATATTAAATCAGAATTGATAGACTAGTCCATTACTATTCCATTGGGACTGGTAGAAGACATTGTAACCATTTTCTATGGGTGGTCTTATCTTGCTGATTTCCTAGTAATCAAAGTGGAGAACTGCAAAGGGGACTTCGCAATCATCATGGGAAGGGCATGACTAAGCACTATTGATGCTATGATGGGCATTAGAGATCTTTTCCTAGAAATATCCAAAGAAAATGCATTTGGAAAGATTGAGAAGAAGTGAGTTCAATGCATCGTGTACAGTAATATAGGATGCAATTGTGTGCAAAAACTTTGGGCAGTGAAACGAGCATCTATCTTTGCATGTAAGTAGTGTGCACCAAAAGCAAAAATTCAAAGGTGTTTACACATAGCAACCACAAAATAGGAGGGCACCCAATGATTGATTGCTAATTCTGAAAGCAACATACTTTGCATGGAACCAACTAAAAACTTGACATGTGCATATATCATAGGCATGGATGAACTAGAGCAAGTTCATTACCAACTCTCTAATGATGCAAATGATGATACCTATCAAGGAGAGTTGGAAATTCCTAAAAATTTTAAGTAAGAGCCCCTTGAACTAAAAACTCTACTAGCTGGCATGGAATATGTGTTCTTAAAAATTGGGAAGCTAGTCATAATCAATGCAAATCTTGCTCTACAATAAAAAATGATGCTATTGAATGTGGTTGAAAAATGGTTAGCAGCTTTTGCTTGGTCATATCCTGAACTCATAGGGATTGATCTTAGGATATGCTAGCATTACATCTACATTGATCCAGACATGAAGCCAAATAGATAGCCATAGAGGCAATTGAATCCCAAACTAAAGTAGATCATCAAAGAGGAAATCAAACAACTCCTCAAGGTAGGGTTCATTTATCCCATTGTGGATAGTGAGTGGGTTAGTCCACTTGTTATTGTGCCCAAGAAAGGTGGCAAGTGATGAGTCTACATTAATTTTCAACTATTGAATATGGCAACATTCAAGGATCATTTTTCATTGCCATTTTTTGATCAAATGTTAGACCTAATATTTGGGAATTGCTACTATAGTTTTCTAGATGGTTATAGTGGCTATAACCAAATCTAGATTGCATCTGAAGACCAAGCATAAACAACATTCACAAGTCCTTGGAGGAATTTTGCAGATTGCAAGGTACCTTTTGGTCTATGCAATGCCCCTACTACCTTTCAATGCCTAGTCCTAAGCATTTTTTAAGAACACATCTATAGTGGTGTGGAAGTCTTCATGGATGATTTCTCCACTTATAGAGCTACCTTTGAGCAAGCCTTGGACTACCTTGAACAAGTACTAAAATGATGTGTTGAGATAAACCTTAGGATAAATTGGAAAAAGAGTCATATAATGGTCTAGGAAGGCATTGTATTGGGGCACAAAATATCACAAGCAAGAATTTAGGTTGACCCCAAGACAATAATGGTCATCCAAGGAATAACCTACCAACCAAAAACTATCAAAGATGTTTAGTCATTCCTTAGACATATTGGCTACTACTGACAATTCATAGAGAATTTCTCTAAAATTGCAAAAATGTTGGTAGAATTAACAAATACAGATACTCCATTTGTCTAGACCGTAGAATGTGAACAAGCATTCCAACAACTAAAAGAGAAACTTGTAGAAACTCCAATCCTACAAGCACCCGACTGGTCTAGATGATTTCATGTTATGATAGATGCATCAAATTATGTCTTGAGAGCTATTCTTATGTAGATGAACAACAAGAAATGTCCATATTACATCCACTATGCTAGCTAAATAATTGTTGATGTACAACTAAACTACACCACCATAGAAAAAGAACTAATGGAAGTGGTGTTTTCTCTAGAAAAGTTTAAGCATTATGTGCTTGGATACAAGGTGTTTGTGCACATGGACCATAGCACCATCCACTTCCTAATGAATAAGCCAATAGTGAGCCCCTGTGTCATATGGTGGCTGGTCATCTTATAGGAATTTGATCTCACAATGGTAGAACAAAAGAATACTGAGAATGTGGTTGTTGATCACTTGTCTTGATTACGATGGAATAACAAAGAGGAAGAAAACCCACTCTTTGATATGTTTCCTGACAAAATCCTCTTTACTGGGGCTATAACTAAACAATTGACCAATGAGCCTAAATGGTATGATGGCATTATTACCTATCTTCTTATCCAAGAGATGCCACAAAGGTTGGACCAATTGGCAGAAACAATAGTTTCTTCACCAAGTAAAACATTTCATGGAGATAAATAGACACCTCTACAAGGTGTGCACTCATGGCCTAGTTCATTGGCATGTCTCTAATGCTAACCAACTACACATTCTTCAAGATGCTCATGAAGGTCCTTGTGGAGGCCACTGTGTTGGGAGATGCACGCCCATTAAAATCTTGATGGCAAGGTACTATTAGCCAACAATTTTTAGGGAAAATCATCGATCTATCCACTCTTGTGAATGATGCCAATGAGATGGTGGAAGGACTACTTGAATGGAGGGACCTCAACAATGAATTCAACCACTAGAACCCTTCGACATTTGGGGCATTAACTTCATGGATCCCATCACACCCATGTCAAATGGAAAGGTGTACATCATAGTTGTTGTTGACTATTTTATAAAATGGGTAGAAGCAACAACTATCACCAACTATACATCTTTTACTACTGTTTGGTCTATATAACAAAATGTTATAAATATGTTTGGTATGCCATGTGCATTAATTTCTAATAATGAAACTCACTTTATAGGCACTACTTTTCATAAGCACATGCAATGCCTAGGGGTTGAACATAAATTCACAACACCCTACCATCCCCAAGATAATGGTCAAGTTGAGGTTACTAATAGGGAAATCACAAGAATTCTAACAATAACTATTTGACAATATAAAAAAGACTAGAGCACAAAAATTAACAATGCCCTTTGGGCCTATTGCTCAACATGGAAACTTCCTATAGGCTACTCTCCCTATGAGCTTGTGTATGGAAAAGTACTAGTACTTTCTATTCAATCTAAGCTTCGTACACTTTCAACAGCTTGTGACCTCAACCTTGATGTGAGTCTAGCACAAAAAGAAAGATTGATGAATCTCAAATTTCTAGATGAAAATCGATTAGTGGCCCTATCATCTAACAAGTTGCACAAGGCCTACAACAAAAAGTGTCATGACCTTAAAATTAGGAAAGTCAAATTTCAGCCAGGAGATAAGGTTCTCTACTAGAATCCCACACATGTACCTCAATGAACTAAGTTCCAAAAATTGTGGAAAGGACCTTATATAATTTATGAAACTTTTCCTTTAGGGGCCATGATGATCTACAAACTTGAAATCCTAGATAAGATATAGATGGTCAACACACAACAAGTCAAACCTTTCCATGAGCATAAGCTAGCAAATACAACAAATGCCTCATCAAATGGACAACCACACTCAATATTTTGAATCTCCTCATTTCAACCCAATCATGGGAGAGATGGCCATCCATGTTAACTATATAAGTGACTCCTCAAGTTTTCATCATTTTTTTTACACATTTTTTTTCAACTTTTTGTTTTACACATTCTTTACTTTTCATCTTCTTGTTTTCATGTTGTTAATCTTCTTCAATTTTTGTTTTACAACATCGTTAGTACATTTGTTATTTCTTGAACATTTTATATTTTCTTTTATTCTAGTGTGATTTTCTAACTTTTTGTTAATAAGTGCTAGGCACAGTGGTAATTGTTTGCTTGATGATGGTATGTACTATTTTCTTATTTGATTATTAGTGTCTAGATTCTAGCTTTGAATTTTGTTATTGATAATGAGGACATGGTTTCTTTCCATGCAATAGGCAGTGAGTCCACAACATCCACCCATCCACAAAATCTATGGTTTTCTTTGTTCTGGAAATGTGCAGTCCCTTTTTCATTAACAAACATATAACACATTTATGACTTTGGTAGTTTCTAGAATTGAAAAGGATTTAAAGGTTTGAATAGGGTGTGACTTTAAGGGGATTTAGTATTCTTTGTGCTTTTCAAATTACTTGGGTTCATGTGTGTTTTCATGAATTTCTTATCATTCCATGTCAGCCAATAAAAGGAAGTTGAATAAGTCTTTGCATGGTGTGGTTCTCATAAAAAAAATGATGAAAATTCAAAGCACATCCCTTAGAAAAAATAAATGGGCTACAAGCACTAGTTATGGGACTAAAAAGACATGTTACCCATGCCTAAAGGTCCCTCGAACCCTAAACCCTTCCCCACTTCATACTTCTCTTTTCTTCTCTAATAAGAAATGGTGGTTGTTTTGTGGGAGCACTCTTGTGTCTCAGGGGATGGACTAGTCTTAGAATGATGATGTGAAGTCATTGAATGTGGTTGGTTTTAGTCTAGACTAAGGATGGATCTTATCAAGTCATTTCGCCATAAAATTCACAAGGGACTTCATGTAACCTTAATAAAGAACTCCATTCCACACACTCTCTCATCCATCTAGGCTTTCCATGTTTGCCTCACTGCCGGTTTCATGTTCTTGTTCAATGTCCTAGTTTGATGTGTCAAAATTATTAGGTAGTTTCTTATGGGTGTTTTTACATAATCTTTCATGACCATTAATCATCCATGGAACCCACAGTCTCATTAGTTTGAAGTTATGCAAGGGCAATAAAAGGCTTGTGCCTACTTTGGGGAGGACCCAATTGCATATCTTTTGGCTAGGTTATTTAAGTTCTTTATCCTTAAACACTGTTACAATCAAATCCTTTTTTTTACTTCATCAATGACATCCAATTGTGCACATCTTCACAAAATTCTCTAGTGAACTTTCCTCTTTATTATTGTGAATTCTTAAACCCTCTTCAAATATTTCATCCTATTTGAACTTTTTCAAATTTAATGGACTACTTGTCTATTTTACCCTATTTGTTAGTCTTCCCACTAACACTCCTAAATGAATCAATCTACCATAATCATAACCTAGCTGAGTGTAACCATTGATGAGATAAGGTACTTAACAACTATGTGTTACACATTGCATACTAATTTGCAATTTTGTTGTGATTGTAGTGGGAAGCATGGACTAGAAGTGGAACTGTCTTCACCAAGGATGATGTGGAAGTACCACACGATGAGGACCATTCATGATCATGGGATCTTCTCTCTCTTTCTCTAGCTGCTAAGAGGCGTTGGATGTTAGTTTTATCAAGGGTGTTTACTTCTCTTATCATGACCACCCAATTTTGTAAAGATTGTAACTCCATACACTTGGGCACTCAGAGTCTGTCTATTCCATCTAAGTTAGTTTGTATGTTAGTCAATAATCCCATACCTCCCCAATATTTTGTAAGAAACCTGTTCATCCTCTTCTTCACTTGAGGACAAGCTTTCATTTAGTTGTAGAAGTATGATGAGTCATGTTTTGACACACTCTGATATCATTTATTCGATATCAAAGCCTCAATAATGGATACTTGATATTGAAGCTTAAGATACATTATCAGATATCCAATATCGCAAGCTATATGCCAACCTATAAATATAACGCTTGGGCTCATAATTTTCATACTAGTTTTTGTCATAGTTAGCAAAGCTCTTGTAGTTTGTTTTCTCCAGAGTTAGAATATTTTCCAGAGTGCTCGCAACAGGAATTTGAGTGTGTATGGATCTTTGTTCAAACACTAATGTACTTAAGCACATTAGTGTG
Source organism: Gnetum montanum (assembly GCA_015680685.1). Classification (NCBI taxonomy): domain Eukaryota; kingdom Viridiplantae; phylum Streptophyta; class Gnetopsida; order Gnetales; family Gnetaceae; genus Gnetum; species Gnetum montanum. The sequence continues at coordinate 25,721 of MNCI01019708.1, forward strand.
ATGGGAATAAACATGAACCCTTTTTATCATCCTTGTGGCATTAAGAATAGATTAATGTTTTCTTGATGCATTCAATATTCATGCACTTCAATTAAGTAATTAATTTTTAGTTGTTAATGAACACAAGCATGACCACCTTGAGCATACATGTAGCACTTGGTAACCTAGAAATGCTTAAAGCATGGTAACCTAGCAGGGCTATATGTGTTTAGGATGTGTCCAAGAAAGCGGGATGGGTACTTGTGTTAGGCTGGCTAGATAGTGGATGAATTAGATCTTAAATTACTTTACCTTTCATTCGTGTTGTATAAACTTATAAAACACAAAATGATATAAATCACATGCCTTGATTGCACTTAACCATATAGTTGTACTTCACAAGTGGAATTGAGAAGACAACGAATTTTCTCAATGCCCATTTCACTTCCTAGAGGAACTAGTGCACTAGAGAACTATAGGTCTACAGAATTCAACCAGATTACACATGAATTCCTTAGTGATTCATATGGTTTGGCATAGGGGTACCTTGTTGCTCATCAATTTTCTCTGTAACTAAAATCAATGTTGAAATAATTGTTGATAAAATGAGCATTTTATTTTGCTCCTTTGTATTCTCTACAATTGTAGTATCTTTTGAAGGTTTAAATGCTACCGAGCCATCTTGATAGTTCCTAGTGATTTTAAGAGTACAGTCTAAATTTTAATGTAGAAATTAAATACAACTTATGATATTATCAATTGGTTATTGCTCTCATTGAAGTCAATAATAAGAGAGACAATACTTTTAACAGACCTTCTTCTTTGGATAGCCTTGTTTTGATAATTATTTACATCTCTTATTATTTTCTTAACTAATAATTTGGGTAGAAGATATTAATTTTAACATTGCCATAGTAGAAACATTGGCATTATTTTGAATAATGGTCTATAATTTTACCTTTATCTTTGTATATATTATTTCTACACCAAAGAGCAAAAATAACCTAGTTAACCTTTATCTCATAGTGAAATTGCTAGGCATCACATTTGCCATGACCATGTAAATAGAAATTTACTACTCTTATTTAGCTTTCTTTCAATCACTCACGATGAATTAATTTGGGAAAAATCAATTTTCTACATTATGTTCTCCATCAAATGGTTAAAATGTAACAACATTTGTTACACCCACCCACCCCACCCTTTGCTCCACCCCCTCTCTTTGATGCTATATTTATGAAACATAGAAATAGAAATCTTTTTTGAGCAAAACTTTCATCAAACTTAAGGTTTGATGAAATAAAAGCCTTAATCCTAATTAAACTTTTAAAACTATACAAAAACAATCTCATACAACTATTTTGTAGGTGGGAAAAGAATAGTTAAAGTAACTCTTTTTAGGGATTCTCATATCATGAACCCTTTCATAAGTAATTTTAGTTGTGATGAATGCTCTTCTTTCTTCTTCTTAACTAGTTGAAGCCTCAACTCAGTCTTCACCTTTGCTTTCCACAACTATTTTTTTCTTCTTTGCATCCATCTCTTTAACTATTGATTTTTGAGATTCTCCCCAATTAGATGCTTCCGTATCTTGAGACATAAAAGCCTCTCCCCAAGAATTATCTTTATTGGACTCTTCTTGGTATTCAAATTGAGTGTTAACATTCATGGAAGTTGCCCCAAACATTGAAATGTATGGAGAGTCCACTAGTAAGAAATCTAAACTCATCTAAAATCCAAGGTAGGAAAGGGCTTTCACTTGATGCTCCATGGGTAGTTGCCTTACAATAAGTTCTTAATACATGCTCTAGACAACATCACATGACATATGGGATAAATAGCCTTCTCATTACTCTTTCTCTAAGAACCATTTTTCTACCTCTGACTTAAACACTTCACTTGCTTTTTTTTTACCTAAACCTTGAATTGAGAAACAATGCATTTCTAAACAATTTTCATCTCCTTATATAGTGTATGGTAAGTTTGAAATTCCCACTAATTTCACTAACCAGCTTTGCCACTTAGCTAAAATTAATTCTCTTTTCATCAGTATATGGTAGGCTAATTTGAATTCCACTATTTGGTAGTTAAAATTAATTTATGATTAAGTACTTATCTAACCATAACTCCCATTTACTAGTAATGATTGCTTGAGAAAATATGAATTCAATAATTTAGCTGACACCTAAACTAAATATTAGTTAAACTAGTACTCTAACTTATACTCATTTTTATAATGCTATATAGATTTATCTAAGCATACGTATAGGATATATATGTTATGATTATCTATCATATAAGGCTATATATATATCATTTATTACATATATTACTACTAAACATATATATAAAAGTTTATTATGTAAT
>MNCI01019708.1:34160-56423 GCA_015680685.1 Gnetum montanum
CACGGGTGCCTGCCTGCGTGTGGGGTTGCCTGTGGCGGGGGAGGGTTTGGCCCTTCGGGTGGGTCTCTGCCGTCTTTGCCATCTCCGGCGGTTTTGTGCCTTGGTTGGTGTGGGGCCAGCGGTTGCTGGTCCGCGCTACCTGCCTGTGTAGCTCAAATTTTTTTTGGAATATATTCTCTCGACCTTTTCCGAAAAAAAAAGTCTAAATAATTTATCTCCAAACTTTTCAACTGATATCCAAAAAAATTGATTGGTTCATCTTGACTCTCATATTTTTTAGTTAAAATGGCAGCAATTGAATTATTTGAAACAAAAGCATGTAACTAGAAGTCTTCTTTCAATTTTGGCTTTACCAAATGAGGAGCTTTCTGAATGGATTTCTTAATTTTAAATAAAGCTTTCTCTTATTTTGGTGTTTTCTCTACCAAGACATCTTTCTTTAGCATATGCATTAGAGGTTTAGTAATTTCAGTGAATGTAGGGATAAATTTCTTAAGAAATTTATCTTTTCCAAAGAAAGATCTAAGAGAATTTTTACTTGTAGGATGCTTAATATTTTGTACTACTTGGATTTGGGAGTTGTCTATGATAATTCCTTCTTGACAGATTACATGGCCTAATAAACTTCTCGATTCAACCCCAAAGATATTTTTCTTAGGATTTAATGAAATATCATACTCATGACATTTATTAAACACTTGTTTAAGATGACCAATATGATCTTCCTTTCTTTTTGAAAATATGATGATATCATCCAAATAAACACAATGAATTCACCTATTAAGCCTTTCAAGGCTAAATCCATTTCTCTATGAAAAGTAGCTCCAATATTTGATAATCCAAATTGCATTCTTTGGTAAGAAAAAGTTCTTCACCTAGTAATAAATGTTGTTTGATATCTATTATCCTTATCTACCATGATCTAATTATAGTATGAAAAACCATCTAAGAAAGAATATACTTGACAACCTGATACTTTAATCAACATTTTATCAATTCTAGGAAATGGGTATTTATCTTTTTCTGAGGCTTCATTCAAATTTTTGAAATCCACATAAAACCTAATATTACCATTTTCCTTTCTTACTAGCACAAGGTTAGCAAGCCATGTTAAATATTGGACCAAATATATGATTCTAGCTTGTGATAACTTCTTGATTTCAACTTCCATATCTGGCTCAAATGATAGATTAAATTTCCTTTGTTTTTGTTTAACTATCTTACAACTATCTATGAAAGAAATTTTGTGTGTCATCACATCTAGTCTAAAGGTTTTAAGATCATCATAAGACTAAGCAAAATTTTTCAAATTATTTTTTAGAAGTAATAATAAATTTTTCTTGAAGACTGAATCCTTTTCCTTTGTAACATTTAACATCTTTGGTATCTTAGTAGATCCAAGATGTATTGCTTCATAAGCTTGATCATCTAGATTCTATATATCTTTTCTAGTAAGCAAATTTTTGCTAAACTCATGTTCATAATCAATCACCTTTTTGTGAATAGAATTTTTCTTAAACCTTGATGCTATTTCAGATATGATTTGACTTTCAAATTCTTGTTTATTCTTGAAGAATCTAAGAAATTGATCGCCATCTTCACATACTTGTAAATACTTTATGTTATTTGGTATTGATCGTTGATGTTCATTTTCAATCATTACAGCTTTATAAACCTTCTATCTTTTTCACATCTAATGTTGAAGCTACTTTTGCTAAGTCATCTACTATATAATTATCCTGCTTAGCTATTTATTCTATTTGGTAGTGATGAAATTGATCCAACATTTTGTAGACAAGCTATCTATAAGGTCACAACATTGAGCTTTTTATCACATGATTACCTTTAATTTGTTTACAAACTAATCTTGAGTCTTCTTTTATGGTGATTGTCTTGATTTTTTTTCTAATGTTGTTTTAATTCCAATACACTAAGTTTCATATTCAGCCTTGTTGTTAGTATAAGGAAAAAATAGATGAATTACCTTGAATATTTTTGGGAAATCATCCTCTGCTAGAACTACTCTAGCTCCTACACCTTTGAAGTTACAAGAACCATCAAAGTATAGTTCCTATTTGCTCTCATCCTGAGATTCTTCTTTCCTTAAGTTATCAACTTCTTAAAGTGTGCAAATTCTGATTTCAAAAACTTTTGTTTCAATAACCTTATTCTTTTAATTTGAAGTAATGTTTTCATTCATCAAAGGCTCACTATAAATGTATCTTTGATTTAGCTCTCCTTTCCAAGGTAGGTAGCCACATGTGTGAATAATTTGTTGATATGTAACTAAAAATTTTTTTACTGTAACTTCTACTTAATAAAAGACTATGTGAATATGATATATCTACTATGTGAATGGTTACTCTACTTTTGCTATGAGGTTTAGAAGTGATTTCAAATAGAACAAGAGGTAACTAATCCAAAATCTTCACTCTACTTTTATCCACTTGAACAATCTTTTTATTGGATTTTTTAGGAGCCAGACCAAGTTTTTTGCATATAGAAAATGACATAATAATAGGTGTAGCTCTAGAATCAACTAAAAAATTGTGAAGATACTTGTCCTTTAACTTCATTGTCAAAAGAAAAGGAGGAGTTTCACTATAAGGAGTGAAATCATAGCTAGCTTTTGTTTTCTCATCATTGTTTGACACATAGCTTAATTTTGATTCCCTAACTCTCCTTTTACCTTTAATGAACTCTAAAGCTAATCTTTTCTAATCTTATATTTGTAGTAATTGATATATTCTAATGTTGGCTTTGATATGTTTAAGATCTTTAATTAAATCATATTCTCCATCTCCATAAAAGCTTGGTTTCTTCATTCTAGAGAGCTAAGATTCTAAGCACTCACCATGTTATCCTTTTACAGGTTGACCAAGTTGCTTTGAGCTTAACTTCTTTCCCTATGATTATGCAAAATTATTCTTATAATTTATGGAGAAGGATTAGCTCCAAAAATCATTGATTGTTATGAGTGAGGATTTCTCATTGAAATATGGAACACAAGATAACAACATTTCTTATGTGGATTTGAAGGATTCAACCAACAATAGATGCCAAGATACAAATCATTATCGACTTATGGCTTATGTGCCATCATTGATTTTTAATCCACTTGTAAATTGGATAGAAGCTTTCAATCGAACATGTCTATTTCTTTGAATAAGTGATACCATTTACATCAATCAAAAGTATGTACCTCTATTACAATAATATTGATTAATAGGTAATCTCATAATCATGATCTTACAAATTTTTGAATTGCTACATGTAGGCTTTTCGAACTTAGACATAGTTTTTTGATTCAATTAGGTACAAGTGGGTAGGGGATTCAAAGAAATACTTGAGCAAAATCAAAGGCCAAAAATTTGTGAAAATTATAGCGAATCGCACTAACCTGGAAGGATACTCTAATAAAGCAATTTTAAATGATAATGTAAAGATTTTGTTTAACAAAGTTTCCTATTGGCCACACTACATTAGCATCACTGAAACATCTAACAATGACATCATTTTATTCTCTCTTTCCAAACTCACTAGTCATGCCAATAGTAGATTCGAGTTTATAATTAACAAAAATGCCATGCTAACACAACAATGCTAGTGAGAGTTTAGAATATGTATGGTAAGTTAGAACTAGATACTCATTGAAGAAGTTGGATCAAATTCACTTTTAATACTTTGGTTAATTTATAGTAAGTTTTCATATTTTAATAATATTCTTAATATAAGTATGCAACATCAATCATGCATCTCAATTACACTTAAACATACACACTAAGGTCCACACAAGTATAATTGGAAAGATAGCAATATGTGATCTCATGTGTAACTATCTAGAGACCATGCTACTTCAATCTATGACATATGATTGGTCATGTATAAATGCTTGTGATATGTATAGTTGGACATAGAGTCTACTCTACTATTCATCATTGGCATTGTTGCTAGTGATTGATGCTAATGATCTTAGATAGTTAGAATTATCCATGATTATCATTTGAACTTTAATAATTTATTACTTAAATCATACAACTATTTTATTTAAGACACAATAATTCTAAGATATCTTCTTCTCACATGATAGATTATCCACTTATTGATGGCTCTACTAGGAGACATTACAGAATAATGAATTGCAAGGATAATGTGCGTACCAACATGTGGATCCTTATCATCTATACTTTGTCTTCATTCTTCATCAAGATTGTTAGACAAGATAAAGGAACTTGAAAAACAACATTATGTTTTCACCTAATCATTTAGCTCCATCAATGCTCATGATAGCATTAATGAGAGTTGGACAAGAAGTTGCTACCATAGGCTACAAAGTCATAGATAAAATGTTTATGTCCTACCAACCTACCAAAGCCAAGTGCAAAATATATCATTTCATAAAAGCATATCATGATGCTACTAAGGGAAATGGGGTCAATGTTCTCTTCACATCACAAATGAAAAAAAGAAAAGAATACAGAATATTAGCTAGGCATATTGCATTTTTAAAATCCTCCTTTCCTCAATGCAAATGAAATGCAGATGAAAGGATACAAATAATTATGTTACCTATGATCAATCCTTCAATAAGATGGTGAAATTAATAAAGATATAAGAAAGAGAATTGAAGCAGGATGGTCAAAATTAAGACAAACTAATGTTCTATGTGATAAAATAATACTAATAAAGTTAAAAGGAAAATTTTACATAATAGCACAACAAATTGACATGCTATCTTATATGATGCTAAATATTGGGTAGTACATGTTAAGTTTTGTGATGTCTAAATCACTAGCTCCAAGACATTAAAAATAGTTTGATGACTATTGAAATTAAGATAAACATACACTATGAATTTAATACAATCCATTGTATTATATGTATTATACCTAAGACATGAACAAAGAATGTAATAGAAAAGAATAATATAACTAAGTGTCTTTGTTCTAAGTTCTACATCTTATATTGTATTACTTATTCAAAGAAAACCATAAACAACACTTATATAGATGTAATGATGTAGTCATGTTTAGAAAGTAAAAGGACATAACAAATAGTTAATAGTAGATAAAAATTATAAGATAGTTAATTATTCACAACTAACTTTAACTTTAAATCAAATAAGGAAAAATATCATAGATGATGTGTATAAGTATTCATGATATTGCTAGATATAGATACTAACTAACATGTTAAGGTTACTAGAACACACCAAGTCTTTAATACTACCCCTCAACCTTAACATGAAGCTTAATAATATTATTTTACTATCTATAATCAAATCCATGAAATTAAATAAATGAGTGATAATAAACACCACATCATCACTAAACTTAAAAAAACTACAAACTTTAGAGATTTATAAACAACCAACAGTGTGCAGTAATGCTCTAAAGTTTAATTCCAAGTAGAAAATTACATTTAGAAAATAAGCACAATAAGGCCTATGAATTTATCATTTTGATCTCTAACTAGTAAAGCCAGTATAAACATTAACAAAATATGATGGTTAGCAATATTTCTTTTCTAAACAAATGTTGTCAGTCATTTTGGCCATTTTAAAGAATTCTTATAATGCAAGAGAAAATTAACTAGAGATCTTAGGGATAAGTATCTTCTTCAAAATATATTACAACATAACTAAATTAGGAACCATAGAAAAGAAACACATGCTTGTCATGGTAAATTAAAACTCAAATAACTTCACCATCTAACAAAAGAGGTTACAATCATGTTAATGCAAACAAGGAAGTAGATAACAAGAATTATTAATTAATAAAGAAGTCTATATTATCTCCCATAAGATTAAAAAACATTAGTTAATGATTTAGATTGTGATTTCATTGCAGAAACCTTCGCTATTGATTCTTTAGAAATTGCAGAAACTTCATAAGATGGCAGTAGACCATCTTCAGCTAACTTTCTAGATTTAGGTCTAGTAGACCTCTTTTTCATCTTTAATGAACTTTATTACAGATAGCCAAGAGACATAGTGGCATCATGGTCAAATCAATTTGAAGCTCATATATTCCTTGCTTAAGATAAATTTTAAGAACTTTGTATTATGAACTATGAAACTTAAGTTACAATCTAGTCCTATAAATCACTCACCATAGTTTCTAGCTTCTTCTACTCTATGTTGAAGATCTCTAAAATTATTCTTTTATGAAGTAAGATCCTACACATAGTATTGAAGATAGCCAATCTCATCTTGGAGTTTAGAGATTGTATTCTACACTATTAAATTTTCACCCTCAAACTCCATATTTCTGACAATCACTTCCTTCATTCTTTTTACAAGAACTTTTTCAGTATTGGAAACCCATAGTATTCCTTGTTTATTTTAGTGTAGATAATTCTTGTGATTGCTTCATTGCAAGCTTTAATGAACCTTCATCCTTTCCTTTAAATTTTTAAAATTCTATGGTATATTTATCTTTTTCTTCATAAGCAAATGTTACATCTTTATTCAATGCCTCATTTTCAATCAAAGTTTCATCAAACATCATCTTTTTGTTCCTTAGCATTGCAATGTAGGATTTTACTTTGAAATAATGTCCAAGCTTAGTGTAATTCATATACATTAAATAATATAATAGACCTTTACTCACTGCAGTGGAATTTATTTTTGAGAGCTACCTAAGGCCTTTATTCACTATGCCTCTTATCATTCTTGAAAAGTCATTAGCATTCATATTTTCGAAATCTTTCCATGTAGATTTATTATCTAATATTATTTTACTATTTATAATCAAATCCATGAAATTAAATAAATCAGCGATAATAAAAAGCACATCATCACTAAACTTCAAAAAGCTACAAATTTTAGAGATTTATAAACAACCAACGATGTGCAGTAATCCTCTAAAGTATAATTCCAAGTAGAAAGTTACATTTCAAAAATAAGCACAATAAGGCCTATGAATTTATTAGTTTGATCTCTAACTACTAAAGGTAGTATAAACATTAACAAAATATGATGGTTAGCAATATTTATTTTCTAAACAAATGTTGTAAGTCATTTTGACCATTTTAAGGAGTTTTTACAATGTAAGAGAAAAATAACTACACATCTTAGGGATAAGTATCTTCTTCAAAATATATTACAAAATAACTAACTTAGAAACCATAGAAAAGAAATACATGCTTTTCATGGTAAATTAACATTCAAATAGCTTCACCATCTAACAAAAGAGGTTACAAACATGTTAATGCAAACAAGGAAGTAGATAACAAGAATTATCAATTAATAAAGGATGCTTATTGCTTTATTTGTAAATTTTTTTGGTATCCTATTAATTTTTATTAAGCTACATTGAATTCTCTAAGTAACACCTGTCTAGCCTAAGCCTAGGTTAGGAGGTGTTGTAGCCTTGAGTTGGCTAAGAGGTGTTAAGAAAAGATTCAAACTAATGAGATATACAATTGCTAAACAAACTCATCTTACAATGTTTTAGCTGATAGAAGTAATAGAGGGCAAAGTACTAGGAAGATGTGGATGGGGAGTGGAAGAACTTCTTATAGTATTTAAATGTATGCATCTTAATAGTACAACCAAGCCAAGTTGAACACCAGGCTTATTTATTACTTTTGTTTCTTTTATGTTGCCCAACATTTAGGACCATATAAAATAGAAGGCTTGATTACTTTCTTGTAACATTTTTTCCTTTATTTTTGTTGGTTTTTTCATGGCATAAAACATGTCTAGCTTTGCCTATTATTGGGATGTATACTACTACTTTGCCTATAAATTTTCTTTACATCCTATTAATTTTTATTAAAGTTGTATTTAATTCTCTAAGTAACACCTTTCTAACCTAAGCCTAGGTTAGGGGATGTTACAATCATGAGCTAGCTAAGAAGTATTGAATAAAGAATAAAATTGATGAGATGTACAATTGTTTAGTAGACTCATCCTACAATGTATTAGCTGATGGAAGCAATAAAGCATTGGTGGATTGCAAAAGAGAGGACAAAGTACTAGGAATATGTGAATGTGAAGTGGAAGACCTTCTAAAAGTGTTTAAAGAAAGGTTCATGTCTCTTTTATGCTACCAAACATTTAGAACTATATAAGATAGAAGGCATGGGTACTTTCTCGTAAAAATTTCCCTTTAGTTTTATACAATTTCTTTATGGCATAAAATATGACTAGCCTATCTCCATTTTATGTCGTTGCTTCAATCTTATATCTTCTATCATTATCAATTTCACTATCTAATTAGAACACTGATTTTAGGTAATAGAATTATTTGTAGTGAAGTACATTTTAGCTTTAAAAAGTCCATAGAGGCTTATTTTTGTCCATGCTTATAATTATTTATTGGAATCAATTCCTTTTCCATATTTTCATTTGTTATAGCATAAAGGTTCTTGTGCTATATAATGATGTTTTGGCCAACAAACTAATGATATTGCTTACGTGGTAAGAAAGTGAAGGGTAACCCTTTTGAACAACCACCTGTGTATCATATCAAGGTAAAGGTAATTTGCCATGTAATATTGAAGATGGTGAAGAATTATATAGAGAGAAACACAGGTTGAAAACTTAAAAGCAACTTGAAAATATGTAAGATGGAATAAATTTACCAAGATATGTCTGAGAGATGTTGCTACACTATGAAATATGGATAGTTTGTATTGGTGAACTTAACCACAACATAACAATAATAATGATATTCCCACATCACTTACAGCCTCTGCATAAAATATGCATAAAATATGACCAAATGAAAGACTGACATTATGTTAATGGAGTTATTATGAAAAACACACACTCAACAAGTAAAAACTGTGCCAGCCGGTTGAGTGAATGCAACGCACTAATAATAGTGACTAAGGGTTGGCTAGCAAGTAGGTTTCCAGGGCCTTGGTGACCTGGGCAATGGAGCTCTCAAATTCCTGAAAATGGAGCTCTCAAATTCCTGAATCTTGTCAGGGTCCAGGGGAGCAGCACCGGCCAGGGGAGTAACATAGGCGTTGTGGGTGATGACGGAGCCAGTGCTGTCATGCTTGGGAGAAAATTGAAGCTCCACCCTGGCTGCCAGAGACATGGTCGCCAAGCAGGCCACCCTCCACCACCGAGTACTGTATGCTCAGGTTAGCCTCATCCACCTTGTCCAGCCTTTCCTTGATGGAAAGGAACAATGCCTTAGATGCTGGTCCAAGCATGATGTGCCGCAGGCTGCCCACACTTCCATCACAAGTAGGGACGTGAATACTTCAGGTAACACCTTGGGCAGCAGCACATTGGATTCCTTGAGATATGCTGTGAAGAGTTTCTTGGCCTCCACTGCACTTTTGACTGTTGTGGTTAGGTTCTTCTTTCCCATCTTTCTCTTCTCTACTCCCTTACTCTCACTCACTTAACTGCGCTCTTCTCTCTTCTCCTACTCCTTGAGTTTTGTGTCTCAAGTGCAGCTTATATAGGCCTCCTTTAGCACTCCATTATTAACCAAGCCCACTTATATTAGGAGTTGGTATTGATTTTATTATTATTATTAAGATTGCTGTTACTGTCAACGGCAAAGGCCCTACTGCATCACTATTGCCTGATTTTCATGGGATATTTTATTTTGCACCGTGAAAGTCGCAGCCATCTCCTTGCTAATGAAAATCCCATGTCGTTCGCTCTTGATCAGGGTCCAGCCGCAGTGCTTATCAAAACTAGAGGTATTATCCGAATGTTTACATGCATATTTTATGGCAATTTTATAGTAGTGTAAGAAACACGTCGGGTCCCACGGCAGTGACTAAGAATCGTCCCTACTGGCCGCCATATGAAATACATTTACATTTACTCTTGTAAAATATCTCACGTTATAACTGGTATGAAAAAAAATCTTCTGTTTCCTATCATCGTGCTGGTGCATTTCATTTTTCACTGAATGATTCTCAACTCTACTCTGATTTCTTTACTTTTATAGAAATAATAGACAAAACTAAGACCAGCATGATAGCTTAAGAGAAGTTATATACCATATGATTGGGGCAGGAGGCAGCCGTTGAAAAGGGTTTCATATTAAGCACATTGTCATAGTAAGATCAGCATGATAGCTTAAGAAAAGTTATACCATATAGGTAATAGGGAAAGAGAGAGATAACTAAGTGACTAATTTAACTTAACTATTGATTAACTAGGCTTTAACTAATCCTAACACCAATATCCGTTCTCACTTGTTGTACACATCCTGAACCAGTGCAACATTACTGAGATTACCAAATGTTAATCATTATTAGGTTACCAAGTGTTACATGCATGCTCAAAGTGATCGTGAGTGCATTTTAATGATTTGCTTAATTGATGAAAATGAATTGCTACGCTAATAACAAAAATGTAAAGTGCATAAAATAAAATAAATGCATAAGAAAATAAAATAAAAGAAATGCATAAGAAAACAAATCCCAAGTGTTGCAAGGATGAATCAAAGAGCTCATCTTTATTACTGTACACAAGGTGTGCTCAGATACACAATGCTCGAATAAAGATCTGTCCACACTTCGACCTCCTACTACGTGCACTTGAAAAATACTCTAACTTTCAAATAGACTACAAGAGTTTTGCTACTTAACTGCTGAAAGACCTCTTTCCAATTGTGCGCTTGGGCATTGTATTTATAAACTTGAGAGCAACTACTCTAATAATTAGAGTAACCACTCTAATAATTAAAATAACTGCTTCAATAATAATCACTCTAATTATTAGAGTAACCACTCTAATAATAATTGCTCTAATAATTAAAGTAATCACTTCAATAATAACCGCTCTAATTATTAGAGTAACCACTCCAATAATAACCACTTTAATAATTAAAATAATCACTCTAATAATAACTGCTCTAATTATTAGAGTAACCACTCCAATAATCACTACTCTAATAATTAGAGTAACCGCTTCATCATACTCCCACGACTGAATGAAAACTCATCCTCTACTTCTTTACAAAATATTGGGAAGGTATGGGATTATTGACTAATTGGCAACTGACAGTGAAATGGGATGACAGACTCAACATGCCCAATGACATATCAAAAAGCATATTACAACATTGTGGTGAACACTCATATATAAATGACACCCAAGCCTTTATTTGGCAGCTTGTAAAGAAAGAGAGAGAAAGAAAATGAAGCATATTGTCGCCAATGCTAAGATTGCGCCTTTCGTTGTTTATCCATAGCCACGCCACTAGACTTGCTCCTTTCGTAAATGCTCAAGTTTTGGTCTATCCTGAGTGCTTCCTCCAAGCCCAGTTCATTATTTGTATGATCGCCATCTGCACACACAACACAGTCACAAATGAGCAAGGATAGATAAACCACAATGCAATTGATACCTTGCTTCGATATGAAGCACATTGGTTGAGTTATGGTTATGGCAGAAACTGGTTTAGAGATTTATCACAAGTGACTACCCAAGGTGTAAGGGTTAGGAAAATAGTAAAATGGAGAAAATTAAAGAATTTGTGCCAAGGCCCCCATGACTAAGAGCGAACCTCTAGTAGCTATAAGATGGAAAAATGTGAGGAACAAGAAAGATGAGAAAAAATAACAACGACAACGCCAATAAAATGGATGCCATGGATGGCTATGAAACAAGAAATGATTGATTACAGGTAATGTTTAAGGACAAGAAGCTAACAATTGCATCAAAAAGGAATGCCAGTGGGTCCTCCCCAAAGCAGGCTCATGCCTTTTTATGCCCTGACAAACCCACAAACCAAAGAGTCCGTAGGCTCTAGGAACATCATTTGGAAGCAAGAGTTAAAGACTTATCCACAAGAATTTACCAAAGAAAAATAATGCATCAACTCATAACAGAATATTGATAAAAATGGCAATGAGGTGGAAAATGGGAAGAAAGATGGAGAGGAGAGAATAGAATGGAATCCCAAGAACAAGGTTGTGTAAAGCCCCTTGTGTACTTTATGGTTAATGTGACTAAGTAGAACTCATCCCAAATCCAAACTCAAACAAACCACATCTAGTGACCTCATATCAATACACTCGACCAATCTATCCACTTGAAGTAATAAAAATGCTTTCAAAAAAATTTACCACCATTCCAAAGAGAGCGAGATGGAGAAGTAGGAAGCGAGAAAGGGCCTTAGTTAGAGGAAACCTTCAAGCATGGGTAACATATCTTTTTAGTTCCATAACTAGTGCTTGTAGCCCATATTGCTTTATTATGTCTAAGGGGTGTGCTTTGAATTCTCACTCTTTTTTTGTTGTTATTTTTTTGTTGTTTTTTTTTTGTGTGAGAACCACACCATGCAAAGACTTATTTTTATTCATTCAACTTTCCAATTTTTGAACAATGTCAGAATGGTGGAAAACCCAAGAAAAAGCATCCAAGAACCTAAGAGAATGGCCAGCACAAATGCATCGAATCCCCTTGAAGTCACATCCTTTTCATCCTTTGAGTCTTTTCTTGGTTTGAAAAGTACCCAGCTACCAATTCATTAAAAGTTTACTTAGAAAAAAGGGACTATACAGTTCCAAGCCAAAGGAGACCATAGAGTTGTATGGATGAGTGGACAGCATGGACTCATTGCCTGTTTTACCAAAAGAACCATACCTTAATATCAACATCATAATTCAAAAGTAAAAACCAAACATTAGCAATCAATATGATATAATTCAATTCACCATCATGAGCACTTATTGGATGACGAATAAAAGCAATCAAGTAAATAAAGAAATAGTAAAAATATGAACGATGGTGTAAACAAAAATAAGAAAAGTTGAAAGAATGTGTAAAATAAAAAATGTGTAAAACAAAAATTCAAAAAGAATTGAGAGCCTAAAATGGTTAACATAGTTGGCCATCTCCCCCATGATTGAGTTGGAAGAAGGATATCCGAAATAGTAAGCAAGGTTGTCCACTAACAAAGGTAGCATGCGTACTAGCTATCCTAAGCTCATGAAAAGGTTTAGTTTGTTGCATGTTGACCAATAGTTTTTTTTCTAGGCTCTCAGGTTTCTATATTGTCATGGCCCCTGAAGGAAAGTTGCATAAATAATATAATGTCCTTCCCATAGTGTTTGAAATTTAGTACATTGTGGCACATGTGTGGGATTCTAGTAGAGAACCTTATCTCCTGGTTGATATTTAACTTTCCTAATCCTTAGGTCATGATGTTGTTTATTAAATGCCTTGTGCAACTCGTTACATGACAGGGCAACTAGTCGATTTTCATCTAGGAAGTTAAGGGTTACTAACCGTTGTTTCTGTGCTAGATCAAGGTCAAGGTTGAGGTCACATGTCATGGATAGTGTACGGAGCTCAGTTTGAATAGGAAGCATTGGTAATTTACCGTACACTAACTCATAGAGAGAGTAGCCTATAGGGAGTTTCTATGTGGAGCAGTATGCCCAAAGGCCATCATTTAGTTTAGTGCTCTAGTCTCACCTAAATTTGCTAACAGTTCTTGTCAATATCTTCGTAATCTCCCTATTAGGACTTCTGCTTGACTGTTCACTTGAGGGTGGTATGGTGTAGTTAATTTATGCTCAAACCCTAACTGTTGCATTAATTTTTGAAAAGTTGCATCTGTGAAGTGGGTACCATTTTCTAAAATAAGTGCACGAGGCATACCAAACCTGTTTATGATTTGTTGTTGAACAAATCGTGTAGCTGTAGATGATGTACAATCCTTAACGGCAACTACTTCTGCCCATTTAGTTAGGTAATCAACAACAACAATGATATAGGCTTTTTCATTGGACACTGGTATAATTGGCCCAATAAAATCAATTCCCAAAATGTTGAAGGATTCTAATGTCTGGATCCATTGTTGCAGACCCTCCATTATAGCAGTCATTCCCCCATCACGTTGATAGTGCTCACAAGATTGGACAAAGTGATTGGTGTCCTAAAATAATGTAGGCCAATAATATCCTGCAAGTAGGATCTTGATGGCCATTCATCTCCTAGCATAATGACCCCCACAAGAACCCTCATGAGCATCTTGGAGAACTTGCAATTGATCTATATCAGAAACACACCATCAAACCAAGCCATTGGGACACACTTTGTAAAGTTTCCCATTGATCTCCATAAAGTACTTGGCTCAGTGAAGAAACAGTTGTTTCTTCTTAAGGTTTAACTCTTGTGGTGTTTGTTGGATGAGGAGATAGGTAAGAATGCTACTGTACCAATTTGTCTCCGTGGGTGATTGATTATTCACTGCACCAGCAAAGAGAAATTTATCAGGGAAATGATCAAAAATTAGATACTCATCCTCTTTGTTGTCCCATCGCAACTAAGATAAATGATTAACAACTACATTCTTGGTGCCCTTGTGATCGATCATTGTTAAATCGAACTCTTGTAATATTACAAGCCATCGTATGATACGAGGGCTTACCATTGGCTTATTCATGAGGAACCAGATTGCACTATGACCTGTATGTATATATACTTTATATCTCAATACATAGTGTCTAAACTTTTCTAGTGTAAACACTATAATCATTAATTCTTTCTTTGTGGTAGTGTAGTTAAGTTGTACACCAGTGATACTTTTGCTTGTACAATGGATGTAATAAGGATGCTTCTGGTCATCTAATTGTGTAAGTGTGGCTCCTAAAGCATAGTTGGACATGTCAGTCATGATATGGAATGGTTTGGACTAGTCAGGAGCTTGTACAATGGGTGTTTCTACTAGCTTCTGTTTTAGAGTTTGGAAAGCTAATTTGTATTCCTTGGTCCACTTGAAAGGTACATCCTTTTTCGTTAATTTCACCAATGGTTTTAAAACCTTTGAAAAGTTCTCAATAAATCTCTTATAGTAGCTAGCATGTCCAAGGAATGACCAAATATCTTTGATAGTTTCCGATTGATAGGTATTTCCTTGGATAATTTTGATTTTCTTAGGGTCTACCTCTATCCCTGTGTGTGAGATTTTGTGCCCTAGTACTACATCCTCTTGGACCATCAAATGGATTTTCTACCACTTGAGCCTCAAATTGGTTTCTACACATTTTTTTAACACTTGCTCTAACCACTCCAAGGCTTGATCAAAGTTTTCTCCATAGGTGAAGAAATTGTCCATAAAGACTTCTACACCATTTCCTATCTATTGTTGGAAGATGCTTAGAACTAATTCTTGAAATGTTGTAGGGGAATTGCACAAGCCAAACCACATCTATTTGTGTGCAAACGTTCCCCAAGGACTAGTGAACATAGTCTTGGCTTGGTCTTCTAGGGCTATTTATAATTGATTATATTCACTATATTCATCCAGAAAACTATAGTAGCGATGCCCTGCAATGGTGTCTAAGACGTGGTCAAAAATGGCAACAAAAATTGATCTTTGAATGTTTTCATATTCAGTAGCCTGAAATCTATGCATACCCTCCATTTGCCTCACTTTTTAGGCACAATAACTAATGGGCTAACCCATTCGCTATTAGCAATGGGGTATATGAACCCAGCCTTGAGAAGCTGTTTGATTTCTTCCTTAACTACTTGCTTTAGCTTAGGGTTCAATCACCTCTATGGTTGTCTTTGAGGCTTCATGGAGGGGTCAATGTAAATCCTATGTTGGCATCTCCTAGGATCTATTTCAATTAATTCAGGATGTGACCAAGCAAAGGCTTTTGACCATCTATTAATTACATTCAGCAGTTCTTCTTTCTGTTGAGGAGCAAGCTTAGCATTAATAATTACTAATTTTTCGTTTTTAAGAAATGTATATTCCATACTGGTGGACAATGATTTTAGCTTGAGGGGCTCCTGCATAAATTTCTCAGGGATTTCCAACTTCCCCTAGTTGACATTTTCAAGGATAAGACTTGGAAGTTGGTGGTGGACTTACTCTAATGCATCTATGCTATCAATGTAAGCACAAGTCAAACCCTCAGTTGGTTCCATGCATATGAGTAAACTACTTTCCTGATTAGCTATCAACCACTGGGTGCCTTCTTGTTATGTGGCTGCTACATATAGA
Source organism: Gnetum montanum (assembly GCA_015680685.1). NCBI lineage: Eukaryota > Viridiplantae > Streptophyta > Gnetopsida > Gnetales > Gnetaceae > Gnetum > Gnetum montanum. The sequence continues at coordinate 50,111 of MNCI01019708.1, forward strand.
CATCTTTGTATGTTGATCACTTGTGCACACTAATTACATGCAGGCAATGTTAAACTTTGTACAAATAATGAACTCTACACGCAATTACACCCTATGATCTTTCTGAATGTATTTTCCTTTGATTTTTCTAGGGAAGGATCATGGATTCCTAGTCATGCGTCGATGGTGCTTAGCCATGCTCTTCCCATTACGATTGGAAAGTCCCCCTTACCGTTGTTCACCTGAATCACTAGGAAGTTAGCTAGGTACAATCACCCACAAACACTGATAATGTCTTCCACCAGTCCCAATGGGACAGTGATGAACTAGTTGGCCAACTCTAGATGGATGTTGTTCTTTTTCAATTGAGGCAAGTTCTAGACCTTGTACATTTCTTGAGAAATCAAGTCGACACTAGAACTTGAATCCAAAAGAGCCTTGCATGATGCATTTCCAGCAATTTGTAAGTATATCAGAGGTCTCCCAAGATCAAAGAATTTCCTAGGAAGATGGCCAACTTTGATCCAATCAATGACAACATGCATTAGCATGACCATATGCGTTAAGTGTGGTGGTTGAGTTGAAGGAGGCTTCAAAGTTTTGATTGATACTAAGGCATCTAAGGAATTAGCTGCTTGTGATTACAAGGGTTTGATTGATCTGTTGGTTCTAAAGAAATGTCTTTTCTTCATGTGGTTGTTGGAACCAATAGTAGGTTGAGAGTTAATAGCCCTTGTGGCATTACGTTGCTGTGGCTAGGTAGGGATTTCACCTTGCATCATGGGAGCAGGTGGTAGTGGAGCTATTGGTGGAAGAGATGTGGCCAGATGAGAAGGATGATATGCTTGTAGAATATCACCTCTAGAAGAGGGAGTCTCATAATACTCATGGGCTTGGTAGTAAGGTTGAGGAGTGACGTGACCAATAGAGTCACATGGGGAGATTGGCTACTGCACGTAATATCCATATAGGTTAGGTTACCGGTAAGGATACTATTGCCTTGGTGGTGGCATTTCCCATGATTGTGGGTGCTACCATTGTTGATATTTCTCAATCGGTTGTGGTGGAGTTCCACTGGGATAATATGTTAAGGGTTGGTGGAACTGCCTTTGGTTACCTTGATGATAAGGTAATCTTCAGGGTGTTTGTCATTTCTTCAATCATGGGTTGAGTGCATACACCCCAAACTCTTGCAAATGTGAGATTATAGGGAAAAATCCCTTAGGATGGTCATATTGACATATTTCACATCCACAATCATTGTCTGTTTCCAACTCCACAACCTCTTTAATGATGGCAACTTTGCCCTTACCCTTGCTACGTGCATGTTTAGCTTCTCTTTTTTTTTTTCTTTTCTCATTACCTTACTTTCTAGACTCTTCTACTAGTTTAAGAACAATTTGAAATCTATTGTTTAGGGAATCCCGCATTTGGTCTACCTTTGTCGAAACTTCTGATGTCATCTTTTGGATANCGTCTACCTTTGTCGAAACTTCTGATGTCATCTTTTGGATAAGAAAAGTTTTCCTATTCACCATCTCTTCAAGTTGTGACTCTTCTTCATCCTCACAAAATCTTACTTCCCTCTTCTGAAGGGAAGGATCTTGGTTATACTCTTTCGCACTTTCTCTCTTCCGTAGCTTACTTTCTTCCTTAGCAACTTGCTCCAATAGTCTTTGAATTTAATAGGACCTAAGCTTAGATAGTCTCCCTTGGGCATAAGTCTTAAGGGTTCTTCTTGTTTCATGCCTAAGCCCATCCATGAGATGGTGCAATTGATCCCTTTGTGAATAACCATGATGCAGTTCTTCTCGTTTCATGCCTAAGCCCATCCACGAGATGGTGCATAGTATCAGCCCATGGAAGCATCCAAGGGTTCATGTCCTCCTTGTTTCTAGTCTTGGATTTGCTTTCGCAAGTTAGACACTAGGGAGTATGTTTGGTACTTGTCATTAAATAGTTCTAACATACTACTCCACCTACAAGTGGATTTTGGTTCTAAAGACTGGTACCAGCTTTTCACTTCTTTAACTAATGTCCATGGGAACAACTTAAGCTTTTTCCATTCATTCTCTATGTTCTATAAGGCACACACATCATGGAATTCTTGTAAATGATTTTAAGGATTAGCGTTGTATTCCCCTTCAAATTGTGGAATATTGTTCATATCTAATCTCTTGATCCTACTATCTTTCTAGTTCCTTTTTGGAATTCTAACAACTTCAATTATGTCTAACATACTTCGAGTAGTGAGTAGGGTTCATCGTGATCATCTCATCCATGGTTTCTATGATGCCTACATTGTTCCTTACTTTCCCTTCTTCTATGTCATGACTCTCTAGAGTGCCCTCATCCCCTTTCCTGGTTGTTTTATTTATGACTTCCACTTTGCCTACATTTATCTCCATGGTTTTTTTCTTTATGACCATGTTTGGATATTGAAGGAGAGGATGAAGGTGAAGAAGAAGGAGAACCATCACCATGATGGTGTCTGCTATCTTCTCTTCTGCAATCTTGGCCTTGATCACGATTTTGATTAGAATGTCCACCTTTATCATGAGTTCATATCCCTTTTTTGAATCCTTTATATCTATGGGTATCAGAACCTAGGTTATGAATAATGGAATGAAGGTTCTAATACACAACCCCTTGGCCAAAGTCAACGGGAGGAACATCATTATGTGGGAGACTACCTGAGGTAGGTTCACCACCCTCATTTTTGCTTAAGACATGTGGGGCATCCTAGGACCACTTACCCTTCAAAGACTTATGATGTCTCTCCTGTTGCAAGTCCCTTTGATGTTGTGCTTATGTGGAATGGTATTCTCTCAAGTCATGATCTTGCACAATGTATTCTGCGTGTAAGTGCAGCATGCCAATTCATGTGAGAGCATGAAGAAGCATGCTCAGGACTGAATGATCAGGAGGTAACATTATGTTACCTTCTAAGTCTCACCAACATAGTTGTTCATATTGATGAAGGATAAAGATGAAGTCTGGTATATACTCATCAAGATGAATATATACCATTGGAACTTGTTAAGGGACTGGTGGATCAACGTCATATGTATTACACCATCGACTGTTTCCTGTTTTAGACCTAGGTAGTGAGGTGCTTTCATATGAAGAAGAAGACGTACTTTTCTATTCAGTGTGCAATGTATTCTTGTTTATTATTTTCTCAACCAACCCTAAGGGTTTGTTCCAATGATGTGAATGATTTCCTATTTTCTAGTTAGCGCACAAATAACTAAGTCCTCGGCAATGATGCCAATGATGATTAGCAAGGTACCCCTATGCTCAACTATACGAATATGAGTGTTTCATGCACGATTCAGTCAAATTCCAAGGACTAAGTGCTTAAGCGCCCTTGTGGAACAAGGATAGGTTGGTTGATCATTGTCTTCCCAAACTTACTTGTATGTCACGATTGTATGGTTAAGTAAGCTTGAGGTATATGATTTTTATATCTTCTATGTTTTTATGTCCTATGCTAATAGGGAAAGAGAGAGATAATTAAGTGACTAATTTAACTTAACTACTGATTAACTAGGCTTTAACTAATCCTAACACTAGTATCCGTTCTTACTTGTCATACACATCCTGAACCAGTGCAACACTACTAGGATTACCAAACACTAATCGTTACTGGGTTACCAACTGTTACATGCATGCTCGAAGTGATTGTACTAAGTGTATTTTAATGATTTGCTTAATTGATCAAAATGAATTGCTACGCTAATAACAAAAATGTAAAGTGCATAAAATAAAATAAATGCATAAGAAAATAAAATAAAAGAAATGCATAAGAAAAAAAATCTCAAGTGCTACAAGGATGAATCAAAGAGCTTGTCTTTATTGTTGTACAGAAGGTGTGCTCAGGTACACAATGCTCGAATAAAGATCCATCCACACTTCAACCTCCTGCTACGGGCACTTGGAAAATACTCTAACTTTCAAACAGACTACAAGAGTTTCACTACTTAACTGCTAAAAGACTTCTCTCCAATTGTGTGCCTGGGCATTGTATTTATAGACTTGGGAGTAACTAATTTAATAATTAGAGTAATCGCTCTAATAATTAGAATAACTGCTCCAATATAACCACTCTAATTCTTAGAGTAACCACTCCAATAATAACCACTCTAATAATTAAAGTAACTGCTCCAATAATAACCACTCTAATTATTAGAGTAACCGCTCGAATAATAACTACTCTACTAATTAGAGTAATCACTCCAATAATAACCGCTCTAATTATTGGAGTAACTACTCCAATAATAGCTGCTCTAATAATTAGAGTAACCACTTCATCACATGGTAAATGATATATTCATAAGGGAGTTCTATGGTAGAGTACATTCTTTATTCAAATTTTAACAAGTTTACAAACTATTAAAACAAGTGGGATTTCAAAAACTTGAGTAAAATTTAGTGAGCATAAACATTTCTATTTCAATAATATTAGGGAAGACCTTAATTCAAAGGCAAACCATTTATCTCCTAGTATTCCTCATCATTTATGATACAGAATTAGCAGAGAATGAATGGGATGTCATCATTTGAGAGTTGAAATGAATAGATGGCTAAAATTTTCTCATTTATAAATAGATGGCTAAAAATTTTCATGAAGAATGAATATGCTGATTAGTACAAAATAATATTGAAAATGAATGCCACATTTTCTTGCAATGTCCTGCATTGGAGGGTATTAAACATAGATGCAATATTATAGTTGCAGAATTTGTTGATTTGTTTCACATGTTACCAAGGATACATGGTCATTTTCTTAATGCTATTTTCAAAACTCATAGCATGTATATTTATGTTGTCTAATAGATTTGTTTCATTATTTGGTAGAGAGAATCTTTTTTTTTCTAAATTAATCAAATTTCAAAATTGATCCACTTATAATTAAACCCTTGCATTTTTTATGGAGAATGTTTTTATCAACATCATTATCCTAGCCTTCTCCCAACAAAATGAGGTTGGCTACATGAGTTTTTTTTTTATCATTCACCTCTATGAAAAGATAGATCTTCATATATTTGTAATTTCTTCATATTATCTTCAATTATTTTTATGTATTTTTTGGTCTTACTTTCACTCGCTTTCCTAGACCATTAGTGTAGCAAGTTTTTTTTATAGGCTCATTGTCTAATCTTCTTTGCACATGTCCAAGCCTTCTTAGCTATAATTCTTGTAGCTTATTTAAAATAGAAACCATTTCAAGTCTTCCTCTAATGTTTGTTTTATGTAGTAAATCTCTTCTACTAACATTGAACACCCATCTATGCATTGACATTTTTGCCACATTGATTTGTTGTTAATGCCTCTTTTGTTTTACCCAATATTTAGCACCATATAAGATAGCATCCATGATTGATATTATTTAAAATTTTCCTTTTAATTTTATTGGTATTCTTTTACGCATAGAACATTAGTTGGTCTCCATTTTGACCATCCTGCTTTAATTCTCTTTCTTATATCTTTATCAATTTCATCATCTTATTGAAGGATTGATCCTAGGTAACATGATTATTTCTAGTGAGAGACTCTTTGTTTTTGAATTATTACTTATATTTTACCACTATTTATGTTGTTATTATATTTCGTTCCTTATATTCTATCTCACTTATTCTAATTTTTAGCCTTTTGAGTCTAGACCATGTCTTCACTTCTCCATGTTAGAAGTAATATTTTCTTTAGTTATATCCATCTACATATTATCATATCCAAATAGTATACAACAAGAAATTTTATTTTGTGTTTCTTTTGTTAATTGATAAAATAGCAAGCGGTATTGACTGCTTCTGCCCAAAATGACTTGATTAGATTTGCAGCCCTCAACATTGATCTTGTTTTTTCCAACAAGGTTGTGTTCATCTATTTTCCCACTCCATTTTGTTGAGTGTGTGCTGCTGTGAATTGCCCCTTCATGCCTTCTTGTTGAAAAAATGCATCAAATTCATCACTTGAAGATTCTGCTCCATTATCCATCCTTAGACACTTGATCCTTTGTTCAGGACTCAAGTTCTATCCATGCTTTAAAAGCTTTGAAGACTGAAAAGACATCCACCTTCCTTTTAATTGGATACACCCAACATCTCCTGAAGTAATCATCATTGAAAGATACAAAGTATCTTGCTCCTCCTAGGGAAGTGACTGGTTCTTGCCAAACATTAGAGTGCATCAAGTCCAAGATGCCTCTACTCTTAGCTGTTGATGTGCTAAACTTTAATCTATGCTGCTTACTAGTAACACAATTCTCACAAAATGGTAAACATATCAAATTGAGCCCAGGAAGTAGTCTTTGTTTAGAGAGAATCTTCAA
>MNCI01019714.1:0-28798 GCA_015680685.1 Gnetum montanum
AATGACTCTTTGAAGAAATCATGGTTAAGATATCATGGCAATATTCTTCTTGTGCTACATCAAACAGTTATATAGAATATGACTTATCAAATAAAAATGTTGATGAAACCTATTATTTTTATAGTCATGATGGAAATCAACATTTCCAAATGCATATAAGAGCAATATGATGGTGAGGATGCTATATTGGATGTATGTTATGTTTATTTTATACATGTAGGTATTTTTTAATATACAATAATATGTTATCTTTATTTAGGATTATTATCAAGTGAGACTTTAGAAAACAATTATACATGAAACTAACAATAGCAAGCTTAATTATGTAGATGTATAACATACTCTTCAGGCCAAAAAATATGAAAAGAAGTGTTATAAAAAGCACATGTTTGTATATAAGTTTTGGAGTTTTAACAAACGTAATGTTTTTAAATTATGTAGAAATATTACTTATCATTGAAGGGATAAAAATGTTTGAATTTAGATTATGAAAATGTTGAGAGATATAATATTTATCCTCAATAATTAAAATTACAAAATGACAACATTTTTCTAAAATTATGTTCAAGACATCATGACAATATTGTTGTTGATGCTACGTCAAATAGTTTTGCAAAATATAATTTGTCAAATAGAAATGTTGATGAAACATATTATTTCTATAGTCATGATGCAATTCAACATTTGTCAAATGCATATAAAAGCAAGAAAGAATCTTGGTATAATGCTAAGGCTACTATACTTGATGTTGACAATGATCAATATTATTTCAAAATTTTTTAATTGGAGAATGTACACTTTCAAGCTTTTGATGGAAATGGAAAAGCTAGGTATAACTTGAATATAAAAGGATAAGGGGTAAAAGATTATAACTTGAATATATAGTTTTTATTTATATTATCTTAAATAATTCAGACATATACCTATTTTAATTTTATTTCATGGCTTTCATGTCCCAATAATATTTCAACATCTTCATTATATACTGTCATCCAAGTTTATGTTGTATCATCCACCATTTTCATATGAGAAAGATATCTCCTTCATGAAATATAAGTTATAATTATTAGCAATTATTCAAAATTTATTTTAAAAAATTGTAAATAAATTTTTTTTATAGTAATTTACTTGTAATTCATAATTTTCATATTTTATGCCGCAAGTAGTGCATTCATATAATATTTTTTTTGATCCTTCTTTCAAGCTTCCTTTTTTGGAAGACTTGACATGGTGTCTACATTTTGGACAAGCCATATACCATAAATCTCTCATTGTTGGTGTGCTAATTATATAGGTAGCTATAATAAAATTAACCTTAAAAAATAGTTCAATTATCTTTATTATAAATGTTGTGAAAAATAAGTTTTTATTTTTCTATGCCTAAACATACATGACTAATATGAATAATTTAAGTAAGTTTACATAGTGTAGCTTGTTTTTTTTTCTAGAGTTGATGGATATAAAGATATTAATATCTTTCTTAATTCATTTATACTTGTATACCTGTCATGGAAAATAAGTTTTAGTAAATTTTATTAATTATTTATTTTATTTAAACAAATAAAAGTACTCACCATTTTTGTAATTTTTTTTTTGTTTCTAGAATGTTGAGACTGATGATAACACCACTATGATGGGATGTTACACTTTTGATCAAAAAGTTTTTTACATAAATATTTGAAAGCATTACAACTAGAGATAATGTTGCATTTTTAAAAATAATTTCATAAAGCTTTTCCCCTTTTACAACATCTAAGTGTCTCCATAGTGTTACAATTGTAGGCTTATCATTACTACAATCATCATAGAAATATAATTTTAAAGTTATTTAACTTCAACATATGCATATTTTAATAAAATAAGAACTATTTTCTTACATTGGATCTAGTATTTCTAATTGTCTTCTTTCTATTAATTAATAATTCAAGTCCCTCTTTAATATATTGATTGGACTTCAACCAAAGGCTCTATAGTTGGGAGAAGATTGGGGACAGTATGGTGGAGTCCCTAGGGGCATCAGAATGTCTCTCGCTATTGCAGCGCACTGGCCTCACTGACATGGAGATCATTGGGTGCGAGTACACCTGGAGCAATCGCAGGCAGGGCGCTACACATGTGCAATCCCGGATTGACCAGGTGTCGATCAGTAAGACGCTTTTGGCCTACTGGGAAATCCACACATACGGAGGTACTCGGATGGCCTCGGATCATCGACCCATGCTATGCCAACTGGAGAAGGATGTGTCTCAGGCCCCGCACCTATTCTAGTTTGAGTGCACCTTGCTACACAAGCCGTGGCTGGGTGAGCTGGTGCATTCCATTTGGTAGGGGTACACGACCTCGATAGAACCGTGCGATTTCCTTAAAAATGGGTTAAAGGCCCTTAAATTCCAAATTAAAAACCTCGGTACCATGGAAAAATATAGTTTCAAAGGCTACCAAGTCCAGATTTAGGCCAAATTGTAGGAAATTTAGATGCAACAAGAATAAGGGGCTGATCGCACACACGAGGAACTTGCCCTCCTGGCTAAGTTGCAACTCCTACAATGTGAAGAGGAAGAGTATTAGCGCCAACAGGCCCGCATGCAGTGGCTATGGGCTAGGGACCGGCACACGAAATTCTTTTTTGCTACGGCAAAGGCACACTGTGGAACATGGAAATGAATGATGCATGGCCTCACACACGGAGAATAGCCACACCCCCATTCTGAGGCAAACAGATTGCTACAATATTGGCAACAGGTTTGGAAATGGCACCCCACAGACCCCATCTCTTTGTCGATGCGGAAAGTCCTAAACCCATAAGACAACCTAAGGCTCCTGCAACCTTTCTCACGGCAAGAGCTCCGAACCACACTGCACAACATGTTGGCAGATAAGGCCCCAGGGCCAGATGGGTGGCCCATCGAATTCTTTCATGATTTCGATGATGTGCTGGGGGCAAACCTACTAGACACTTTTAATTGCATGCTAACATGGTGACAAGTACACAAAAAAAGAAATTGCTCCCACGTGGTCCTACTACCAAAGATAGAGAATCCCATATCCCCTACGCATTTCAGGCTCATTGGAGTCTGCAACTCACTCCTAAGACTATTTTCACACATGATGGTTTCCAAGCTGCAGCCCCTCATGCTACAACTCAAGGGGAAAAATCAGGTTGCAATTATGAAAGGCCATCATCTTCAAGACCAGGTCCTGCTCTTGTAGGAAATTCAGCACTCCCTTCGGGCTGCTAACTTACCAGGACTCTGTATCAAGTTAGACATTATGAAGGCTTATAATTCTGTGAGTTGGGCTACCCTGAGGATGGTGCTGCAAGCAAAAGGCTTCGATGAATCATTCGTGGAGCTATGCTTGCAGATTCAATGGGGTGGGAGGTACTCATTGGATATAGATGGACATCTCTAGGGCTTCCATGGGACCAGCCATGGGCTCTGACAGGGCGACCCCCTTTCACTGCTCCTGTTCCTGATGGTGATGGACCTCCTGCAAACCTACTATGCTGAAGAAGTGGGTGGGCATTCTACTTTTCGCTATTGAAGCAACCTTGGGATGGCAAAGGCCATTATGTTGGCTCTCTACGATGCCCGATGATCCCTCCTTGTGGGCACAAATCCTACGGTAGAAATACCATCCCTAGGTGACTGCCAACTCCGATTCTCAAGTGTGGTGATAACTATGCATGCATGTTATGTCGCTGGACCATTAGAATGAGGTCACTCTACACCCCCCGACAGCTCCTTAAATGACAACTCATGACTAATCCATGGTGGATGCGGTTGTGGAAGGGCATATTTGCAGAGAAAATCAAAACATTTGGGTGGCTGATTCTTTACCATGGTCTCCCCGTTCAGGCACTCTTGCAAACACATGGCCTGCAAATTAGTAACAATTACCCTCTATGCAATCAACACATGGAAATGCTGCAGCACTTCGTGCATATGAGCCACGTGGCCACATAATTCTAGCAAATGGCTAGCCTTCCTTTGCTTGAGTTCTTTGGTAATTCACCGATGCTAGCAGCTCTATGGATCCTATGGCAAGCCAGGAACGATCGTTTCTTTAAAAGGGTGGCCCTCCCTCCTATGTCCGTGCTGACCAGCAGGTTCTGTAAACTCTGGCAAGAAATTACCACAGCAATGGATTTGCACACTCACCTTGAGCCATCCGTTACCACCCTCCAAAATTGGCCGGATCATTGGCGTTGGGTCTCACACATGAGGTGGGCACACATTCTACCATGAATCGTGGCTGACCCAGAGATGGACACCCAATCCTTCTACAAAAATTGGGGTGGTGAGGTTACTGTGTTTCGGAGGCACCTAATTCTGATCACATTCAACACGGTGGTAGCCACGATCAGGGCATCCATTAGTGGTGTCCATATCCCCTCAGTCACGGTTTTGCACATGGTGACTGTAGACTTCTTTCAGGGCCCCATCCCTAAGATGGCTAGTGAGCATATCAGGGGAACAACCCTCTCGCCTGACTAGCGGGCTGCGGCGGAGTTGGTGGAGTGATGTTTCATACAATCAGGCTCGCACCACAAACTGAATAGGGTGCACTTTAGGTTCCTCCTGTGCATGTGTGCTGAGACTCCCATCAACCTCCCGTTGTTCCTCTAGGAGTCTCTACAATGGTGGCATCTGGGTAGACACTCGGGGGTGATACGGGCCCTATGGCTAGTCGGAACCCCTGTCCTGCCACTGCAACCAATGTCTAGTTTGGAGTTGAGGTAGCAACACAAGAGGAAGAGATGTGTGTATAGTGCGGATGATAGTGCAGCCGGAAATAGGACTGTGATTAACCCCCCTAACACTCACCGCGAGCGAGATGGGCCGAGACAAATTTTGGAGTGTGAGGCGTTGGTGACAAAAGATTGTACCATCGGCAACACTGGGGGGCAACGCCCCACCAGCTCTCCACCCCCTACACAGTCGCCAATCTAGACACTGCTTTGGATTGAAGGAATCATCAAGGACCATATGAAGGGAATCGTCTAGATAATTGAGGAAAATAGACGCCACCTAGCGGCCGGCCCAGGACAGCCAGGTCTAAGACCGCAAATAGTCGAAGAGAACCAACATTCTAGTCACAATTCCCCCAAACGTTAGTGGGTTGGGGGGAGGGGAGAGAGAGGCTCTAGGGGGATGCCCAGTTTGGGTATGCACCTTAGTTAACGATCGAGGGTGGGAATGGCCGACTACCAGCGGGGATGCCCATGGTAGGGGAGGGTCGTGGGGGTGTCTGGGTTAGTGTTCTTGATCGGTGTGGGGCCAGCTAACCTGGCCTGCGCTGTATAGATATATAGCCTTGTTTGGGAATACAAATTAGCTCAATTTTTTCCAAAAAAAAGGTTAGTTATGAAACATATAAAATATATTACTCAATAATTAGAAATTTTTAAAAAATATCTAGTTTCTATGGAGAGTTAATATAAGAGTCTAGATTTATGAGCTTTATGAAAGTATGCTTGTAATTTGGAATTTCCTTGACCATCTGATCTATTTATTAGATTATTTACTGTCTATTTAATACCATTTCATAATTACATGTTGTTTCATTAAATTTTATATTTTTTCTTTAAATTTTTATTCCATGAATGCAGTATAAATTCCATATATGTAAATTATCATTTGCTAGCTTCACATCTTCATTGTAGGCTATAACTTGGATAACAAATTTCTAAGAAAAAAAATAAGTTAGTAGCTATTAATGTTTAAATAAATTATATAGAACATTAATATAAATAATTAAAAATGATACCTAATTATCTATTATTTGATAATTCTTCACTTTTTTACCATCTTTGATATTTCCAAATGGTTTTATCCCACTTTTGTATATCACACGAACATCGAAAATTCAATTTTTATTGTATTGACTAACAACAAATAATGACATTAAACTACGTGGAGTAGCCATGAAGTTAATGGATATTTTTTTATTAGCATAATATTAGTTTTTATCATAGCATAAATAAACAAAGAATAATGTATATTAACTAATAATTATTTCTAAGTTTTACAATATGCCAAATGAATTATTAAAAATTGTACGTGTTACTATATGTAGAAATAAGAGTGCTTCTTTTTGAGAAAATTTTTAAATGATTTTATTCAATTATTTTTCTTTATGCTAATTTTAGTTTGTTCATTTTTTTCATATTGATCATAAGAAATTACATTGTAAATTTGTAGACATGATAATGACCAAACAAAGGAGAATGCAACATAAAATAATCTAGGTTGTTATATATGTGTAATATTAACAACTTTTTCTGAGTTTCATGTCGTATGATTTATGTATTGTAAGTGTCCATGTCAACTTTAGTGGTAATTGTCCTTTTGAACCAATATGCATTGGAATTATTAGAACTATTTGTTATGAAAATGACATGAATGGTGGACTAGTATAGTTTAAAAATTTAATTAATACTAAAGATGGTGGCACTAATTGTTTTGTTTCATTGCTATAAAATATATCTGCCAGTTGTTCCATTTAGCAAACCATAACAAGTAGACATATTCAATGTTAACATTACTTTAGCTCCAATTGTAATTAATATTTCTACTTCTAAGACTTCATCATCAATGGATATGTATTTACTAGAATAATTACTAATACTAAGACTATGACAAACAAGTTTTTCCAAATCATATAATTTTTCTTGTTGTGTTCATTTACTCAATCATTTTCTTGCAAATAAGTATATACTATCATCAAAACTTTTTAATTCTTGAAGAGACATTTGATTTTGGCNTTTCTAATACCTTTAGAATAATATGATGCAAATCTCAAATTGGAGATAATTGAGAATATAACCTACTAAAATAAATGTGAAATACCACTAAGAAAATACATGTTGTAACCTTTTTAGCATTGTAACTTTCACCCATAAAACATGATGCTAAAATATCATTGTAAAATGTGAAGATTGTAATCCACGAGATGCAATTTCACATACTTTAATTTTTGGCGATGAAAAAATTCATCAGAAGTGATCATAGCCTTAATACCTAAGTGAAAAGAGTCATATTATGTCCATATTTGGGCTAAAAATGCTTTTTGGATTATCAAAATTGGAATTTTTATGGGTTTTATAGGGGCATACAACCTTTACTATGCTAGAGTCATTTATGCTTAGCATTGGGCAAGTTTAACTCCTAAAGCCCCAACATGGCTCCTACAACCTTAGCATGGCTCATGTAACCCCAACATTGCTCTTGAACTTCTGCATGCTCAACATTGGTATAGCAACCCTAGCATTGCTATGGTAGCTCCAACGTGGCTCCAGTAGCATTAGCATGTCCCTAGCACTCCAACGTGATTCCTGTAGGCCTAGTGTTGCTCTTGGAAGGCTATCATGGGTGGAAGAAGCCACTGTGGGTAAAATTCTCATTTACTATTTTTGGTAATTGGAGCAGTTTTGGTACCTTGGTAGTATCAAAACTTACCATACATAGAAACCATGCTGGATTTAGACACCTACAACACCTACACATGATAGCAATTTTTCAGCAGTTAAGACAGAAATTTACAGCCAACTTCATGGATATAAAACCTATATAAACCAAAATTTTACACCATGAAAAGGCTCCATGAATTTGAATTTTCACATTTTTGATAATTTCATCACTTGTTCATTCCATAGCTTTGAAAATTCACACCAAACACAAAATGTTTGGAGAATTCTTAATGTGGAACCTATAGCCATTGTAACCACTATTTTACACCTAATATTTTGTAACAATGCTAAGAAACGTGGGCATCAAGACTCCTAGCATGGCTCTCCCTTGTGGCCAAAAACCCCCACAGATCTTACCCTCCAAAACCACCAAAGCTATAGATCTTGTGAGGAGGACAGTGAGGTTTTATAATTTTGGAAGTTGTGGAGCATCTGGCTCATGGAGCTAACTATGATACCTAAAGCTACTAACTTCAAAATATTCCAAACCCTTGTGAAGTGAACCCTTTGCTTCCCTAGCCATCACTTGTACACATTCTAAGCTCTCTTTATTTTTATCATAATAAAGTTTACAGTTCCATTTTTTGTGCAAGTTAGTGTAGATTTATTTTCTTTCTATGTATTTATTTTGAGTCATATGTGTATTGCATTCTTATATTATTACCTCTCTATATACACTTTCTATCATCTAGGGTATCTCAAATCCTATTTTTGAAGGCCCTTGGGATTTATGGTTGAATCTATTCTTCCTAGGATCTTTGGTTTTCCAGTAATCAAATTTTCTAGTTGTTTTAGTTTTAAGTGCTAGAAGGAGGGCCTCCACTCAAGTTTTGTGTCCAATCCCATTTTCCACTATGAAAATGCTATTTGCAAGTCTAAAACCTTTGAAATTTCATCAAAATATCATTAAACATTGAACACATTTTTTTGGTGACAAAAAGCCAATGCTACCACCCATCTTCCTACCACCAAAACCTAGCATGGAAGTTGTAGGTGATTTTGGCTTTGAGAAAGTTTTTATAATAGCTGTTGGAAATTGTAAGGCTAGCATGGTTGCAAGTTACACTTGCCTTTGTGGGTTCCAAAGGCTAGCATCACTCATCACCGCTCAAAACCTTGCCCCCCTCTACTATGAAAGTTTCATAGCAAGGCCAACATTGATGTTCCATCAAAAACCAACAAAACCTTTGAAATAATAAGAATTTTTACTTTAATTGTTTGGTAGTAATTATAAAACCTACCAAGGAAAAAACCCCAAAACTATGTAAGAATGTGTAAGATTGTTTATCTTACACCTTCTTTTCCCCTCTCAACCTCCAGAGTGGATACTACTAGTAGGTTGAGCGTGGTGGAGGTTTGAAATAAACTTCTTATACTTTTGTGAGTAAAAGATATACGCCCTTTTAGTACAACCTTCACTATATTCTATAGTTGCAATGCACATCAATTTGACGGTCATACCCCTTTTTATGTTTTAAAAATTCCATTTGTTGCAGTTTTATTTTATTAGTTAATTAAGCATTTCATTAGGCCAAATTTTTAAAACATTATTAACAATGTCATTTAGCCAATCTATCGATTTACTTTTCAACTTCATTGATGTAGCATCCAGCCAATAGGTCATAAGGATGTATGACTCCAATGATCCCATTGTAGCTTAGTGTAGGCAATTACTTAGGCTCAAGGAAGAAGCCTAGAATTTTTGGTAATAAGAAAATATCATTATCACTTTGTTTGTGCTAAAATTTAGGCTAGAATGCGCATTTCAAGAATGGAGGTAGAGGCAAAAAGGAAGTATAAACTCATCCATTGTGATGGGAAGGAGTACATACCTTCTTCATACGATAAAATACCATTAAATGAGACTTATGCATGCATCCTTTCTTAGTTGACTGAGATGGATGAAGAGGAAAATTAGATTAGATCATATGAATAGCATGAGGAAGAAGATGAGTTTGGGTTGAGTTTTAACACAAGAATCTCATTGGGGGGATTTTCCAATAATTGATTCCCAAAGCTACCTTGCCCACCTCAACCCCATTCAACTCTTCCATAGGATAGATCCCTCAACCCTCATCTCCTTCCTATCTAACCATGTTTGGGCCAACGTCCATTATAGTAGTGTATCAAACATAATCAATGCTACAAGAAACAACCTTCTCCTTCTCCATGCCTTTTGCCAAGAAACCATAGTTTGTACAGCCATCATTGGTGGTGGTGACTACCACTAACCCCTTTTCCACCCAGATCAAGCTAATAGTAGGACCTCAAGTGATCCAAGGATCACATACCACTTGTGTCCCCTTTGTTCACAAAATATTGGCACAAAATTCTTTTCCGTTGTTTATTCCATCTACAATGATAAGTCTCAACCTCTCCCCTTGATGCCACAACTCATTGCGAGGTCATAGGCCTTCCAATTCATACTTCAACCTTTCATGCAAATCTCACAGCCCATAGGGATACCTCAATGACTAGATCAAGCCTTCCAAATGATCAAGGACTAATGGAAGAGTTACAAAGGCTTAAGGCTTCCATGTCCTAGACCTTTAAAATAATGGATTTCTATTAGGATGATCTCATCAATCTTGTTGTCCCACAACTAATGCTTCCCCTAGGTGTCCCCATACCTCATGTTACCAAGTACAATGGCAAGGGTGATCCTAAGTCACACCTGACAACCTTTCACTTTGAGTGCTTGTTACTGCACACCTGGCCATACAAAATAATGTAGATTTTCCCTATGTCTCTTATAGGAAAATCCCTAGACTAGTAGTGTGCTTTACCAAAAGAATCCATATCCTCATTAGAACTAATTTCATAGTTCGTTAACCATTTCAAGTACAACTTGAAACCTCACACAACCCTTTATAAACTAATGAAGGTCAAGCAAGAACCCCTTGAGCTAGTGCAAAAGTTCACATAATAATGGAATGCCTTGCTTAATGGCATTCTAGAATCAATATTTGAGACTCATCTTCTTGCTATCTTCAAGGGGATGGTTAATGACTTTATTAAGTCAAAGTTATACTACCTAGATCCATGGTCACTTAGTCAGTCCTTCTCTCAAACTAAGAACATAGAGGATGCGACAAAAGCCAACCGTGATCTCACCTATGTGGCATATAAGAATCAACATGCATGAAAGGATAAAGAGAGGCGGAGACAAAACAATGTAGTAGTAGCCACTATGGCAAAAGAAAGCAAGACGATCATCCAGGGGCCAAGAACAAACCAACCCAAGATCCCTGCTAACAATAACTAATCTTCAATATCTAAGGTCTTTGCATTGACTACTATGAGAACTAACTTTGAATGGAAAGACTAGTCAAAGTATACTAGGCTATCATTAAGGGCATCATAACTTCCTAACCAACTATTAAATAGTAGAATAATACAATATAAGAAAATGACATAAAATAGCCATAAGAGGCATGAACAGCTATGTGAGATAGCCAAAGACCTCACTTGTGCAATAAAAAATGATCCTCTAGTGCTTAGATACTTTAAGCTTGATCATTTCTATCACTATCCTCACTTTCCAAGTCATGATACTTACTTTTACCTTACACTAAAAGATGACCTACAAAAGATGATGGACAAGGGTGAGATGGTACTTGATGACTCTAACCTGGTTAGGCCTTTGGACCAAATGATTCATGTCTATAAGAATCCATTGAATGTCAACAATAGCCCATATACTATAGTGGTGTTCAATGTTAATAATGATCCAAGACTTATAAGAAAACCATTTGTGATTTGAGTACCTCCTCATAATGAAAGGGGCCTTTCAAATTCCACTAGTTCAAGGAACCCATTTGTTGTATGTATTCCATCACCTATGCCCCCTAAAGAGCCTTTCATGATTAGAGTGCCCACTCCAATTTTAATTGAGTCCACCTGTACAACTAAACCACTTTCCCCCATGGTAGCCAATGCAATGGCTTCTTTCTCTCAACTAACCAATGACAACTAGAAGTCACCAAGCAAATAATATAAGAAGTTTGTGCAAAAGCCTAGAGACAAAAATAATAAGCAACCTAGGACATGGAAGGAAGTGGGCCCACTAAAGTCCACTCCCATCTCATCCATTCCCATGACCTCTACTACCTAGGCTACTTTAACTAGTAAACCACAAGAGGACCCCCAGTCCCAAGTGAAGGAAAAACAGGCTAAACCATAACAATTGAAATATGAAGTCTGAATTTTGGGGCACATGGAGAAAGTTAAGAGTAATAGGAATGAGAAGTCCATGAACAATAAAAAAGACTTCCTCAATGTGATGGAGCAGGTCAAATAATTGCTAAAGCAAAAGCATACAACACTTAGCCTTTATGACCTTGTCATGACTTCTGCAACACATCATGAGATACTAGTTAAGATGTTGATCTTCATTCCCATTAACAAGGACATCCCCACTAACAAAGAATCCATCCATGCAATGATGAAACTGTCTTCACTAAGGAAAGAAACGAAGTCAACATCACCAATGTATCATGATAGTTGAATTGAAACTAGTCCCCAAAATAGTGAGATGACTAAGGCTCCTCTCTTTATAACAATAAGGGTAGGACAATATAAAGTGCATAGTGTGCATGTAGATGGTGGAGTGACAGAAAATGTAATATCCTATACCATCGTTGAGCATTTAGGCTTAATAGAACACATGCAACAAACCTCAACATTAGCCCTTAAATCCTTTAATGGATCATGGGTTGCTATTAAAGGTTCTATCTCTTTAGAATTACTAGTAGGGGAATAATTCCCCACAATGGAAAACTTCTTGGTAGTGGAAGAAACACCAGGATTCAACCTTATCCTCAGGAGGCCTTGGCTAGCTTAACTATGAGCTACCTTTCCTTATAAAGGAGGTGAAATAATTATTGATGGTGATAATGCAACTCCCCTAGTAGTTAACAACATTGACATAGAATAAGAATCGAATGTGGAGTTTCAAGAAGAAACTCCTACCATTAGCCATAAAGTCAAGAAGCCTAATAGAATGGAAGAGGCCAAAACCAATGATGATGGACCTAGGAATATGTTGTAGGAAGAGCTCCCATTTAACATCATTAGTGAAGGATATGGGGAATACAATCTTGTGCAAAATAAACCTTATACATTTCCTAATCTCTCAAAGATTAGGTAACATTTGAACAAATGATGCATACCCCTAATCCAAATTCCCTATGCACCTATGATCATGTTGCTATTTTTACTTGTAGCCTTTAGTCTAGTTTACATGTTACTAGTATGCACCATTTGATTTGCTTTATTTCTAGGTGGCCTCAAGTTTACTCTTGTTTGCGTTTTTACTTTTAAAGTCTATTCCCTTTTTTAGAATCTTAAATATAAAAACATCATAAAAAATTTAAAGTTTGAAATATCTACAAAAATTTCTAAAACACAAATATGTTTTCTTTTGCAACCAATGTAGGGCCCGCCATGGCCTAAAACTAGCAAGTCATATGGCCTACTACAATCTTAAACTAGCAAACAACATACAGCCTACCATGACCTTAAACTGGCAAATATTACATGATCCTCCATGGTCTAAAACTAGAAAAACATAAGCTCCACCATGGCCTAAAACTAGCATAATGTCATAACTTATTTTTTTTTAGTCTACAACCTTATTGCATAGCCGATTTTAACTTTTTATTAGATTATGACCATCTGAGTTAGCCAATGTAGCCTTATACCATAATTGCAACATAAGGCCATCTAACATGAATAAAACCAAAACACTAGAATGATATAACTAAAATTAAAAATTAAAAATAATGATTAAAATGTCTAAAGCATGATAACCATAGCCACATGATGTGCCAAGAGTCTAAACAATACATCATAAAATAGTGAAATTGTCCATCAACTGAATCATTAGCTATCACTAGTCATAGCAACAACAACCTTAAATGTAATAAAAAAAATAACTAAAAAATGATAATTGGTAGTGTTAGGAGGCATCTATGGAAGGTTGAGAGTCATTTTTACCCTCACCATTGGTGCCATCAGTATCACTTGGTGCCTATAGCATAATAACACAAGACTAATTAGTAATCAATGTACTATAAAAGCAAGCCAATAACTTAAAAAAATAAAACATAGCAAAACCATATAGCAAAACAAACCTGAGGGGACATTGGACATGATATATGCTGGGGGAAGATTCTAAAGGCCAATCTCCAAATGATGGAGGATTTGGTCTTCCATCATGTGGGCCCAGTCCACATCACCAAGATTAACACCCATGAAGATGTTTCTCTCATCGATCTGCATCCACATGGGTAGCTCCCATGACATCATAGTAATAGGTACCTTACCTGCAGCAGTAGAGATATGAGGAGTAGAGGATTGAGCCATAATGAGAGTGTCTCTAAATAATTTGAAGGTACTTTTTGCTTGAATTCCCTTTATGAATAACTCCAATCGATGCCATTTGGTACTTTGCTTCAACCAATTAAGTTAAGACTTGCATTTGGCTTTGTACTTCTTTTTGTGGTCTTTTTATTCTTGATCCTATTCTAAGATCCAAGCATAATAATCCTTCCACTTTTTAGCCTTGTGGGTGATCAAGTCCATCTGCAACTACTGCTCTACCATGTCTCTAGCATGAGAAACCTTATCATGGATGAAGTTCCAGTAGTAGGCCTATGTGATATCCTTAGCTTGCAAAACCTCTTTTTTATCCACTTGGGCTTCTATGAAAGCATTGCGATCCTACAAATCACTGATCACTTGAGCCTATCTCTTAGTCTCTCCCTTCAAGATCATAACTTGCTCCCATAGGGATTTTCTGAACCATTAGAACTCCCATGAAGTTTTTGCACATGAACTCACAAGGTCAATTTCACTTTCATACAACTTTCGTTGAACATTTTTCACTTCAAGAGGAAGACTAGTCAAAGAGTCTATCTCCATGTCATGGGTGGAGTTCCACGCAACCTTAGGTACTGCTAGCAACATAACCATGAAATATATACATAAGAATAATATACAACAATAATGGCCATAAGCATAACATGTAACCAATATACCTATAAGAATATATATAGAATAATTAAAGAAAAAATAAAAATGAAATTCATACCAATTTCAAGAGTAACTTGTTGCAACCAATTGATTATATCCTTAGCAACTCCATTCATGAACTCTGCCTTGTTTGGAATCTCTACCCATGGTTTCATGCAATAACATAGAAGCATAGGCATCTTCCTAGGGCTCAATAGCTACAAAAAGTATAACAATCAAATAACAGTTAGAGAAATACTTAAACATTAAATAGTAAAGTATCAAGAATGACACATGAGTATTTTCATACATGGCTCATCATTCAAGATGATGATTGATGGTTCCCTTGGCAATGGTGTACCAAATAGGGCATCTAGATCATCTAGTGCAACGTTGGCCAACCCCTCATCCTCATGCCACTATAGGAATGCCTCCTCCATGTGCCTCTATTCCTCCTCTACTACTGCAACTTGGGCCACCAATTCTTGTTGCTTGTCTACAAGAATAATAATCCTAAAACATTAAAATAACTTGATAACATAATGACACAACATTAAACTTAAAAATTAAAACATAGAATAACCTAAGCATAAAAAAATTAAAAACATACTAGTAACCACCTGATATGTTTGACCAAACTTCAATGTTAACCTTCTCTTTGAAGGTTGCTCAGTGACTAGTGCTAATTCCTTTACTATGGACCAGTATAACTTTGATCTAACTACCCCATTAACTTCAACATGAAACTTCTTAGCCCACTCAACATTGGCCCACTTAATGTGAGGCTTCATTTCCATGCTATTAGGGGAAGCATAACGCCTACCACTAAATCCCTTAGTGGTGATAAACATCAATTCCCTAACATCCTACAATGGGTTCTGGGCCTACATGACTAGATAAATATGCTTTAACTCAGGCTTAGAAATTTTGGATGGTTCTTGACTCACTCATCACCCATCCCTCTTCATCACCAAGGACTTTGTAAATTTCCTCAAATATGTTGCAAAGGATAAATAGTTCATGTGGCATATTGTGGTGAGATCCTCTAGGAGTTTAAGGATTTCCTATCATAACCTAGAGGCCAAGTTAATAGTTTAGTTAAACCAAGAACGTTCATCATGGTCCACACATGGATGATCTTGATTACCTTCTTCTATGATAGTAGTTTTTGAAAGACATAGGATCTGAATAAGGGATAGGATTCCCTTGCTTCTATTACTTAGAAATCCTCCAAGACAAACCTAGGGTGGGCACGATGATTGCTTGACCATGATTTTGCATCTTGTTGATGGCCCTCCTCCTTTGCTAGTTTTGTGGAAACTCTCATCCCTTCAATGGAAGAACCAAAGAGGTCATAGAAGGTAGCCTCATTGATGAGCAGGGTGATCAACATGATATGAACCTTGGTGATGAACCTTCTAATTCCTTGATTAAAGAAGTCAATAATGTTCATCATCTTAGTAGTGGGGATGATTGGGCTAGGAGCCATGAAAAGTTCAAAAATACCTACATGAGCGATGTTTGATTGAATGTTTGTAGCAATGTATTCAAACAACCAATGTTGTGTCGATTCCACTTCATCATATTTTAGGATGACAGTCTCCTTAGGACATATTGAAATAACCAAAGTAATGTTGAAGGAGGTGGAAGCAACTACAAGACAACAAAAATGGCCAATTAGCTTAAGCATAGACACATCATGTAAATCCAAAGTATGACAAGAACAAAAATTTAAAATCATGAAAACACTTAAAACCAAAATGGCCTAGAATTATGTAGCCATGAAAAAACTAGTATAACATAACCAATCAAACAAAAACAAAAATCTTCCTACCTTTCTTCTTCTTCTTCTTACTTAATGAGGGTTGTGTGGAGGTCCTAGAGGTGGTGCCCTCTTCTGCAATAAGTTTAGTAGCCATCTAGTAACTGTAAGTTGTCTTAGTGGCTATGTATCTCTAGGAGGCTAGAGTGAAGATGTTGGTGTATTTATTAAAATCTTCCTTTAATTTATTAACCACTACATTCCTAATTATTGGTCTTTTGGTAAATACACCCACTATAGTCTAAGCCACCATCAAGGTTTGCTAATTCTTGATCAAACCTTAGTCACTAACCTTGTACCTGCAAGATATTGATAAAAATGAATAAGATAAGGAAGAATAGGTAAACCAAAATATGACCAAAAATCACAACTATACTTACCCCTCTAAATGTCACATTGTACCAGGAGGATCTTGGAATAGTGTGTGGGCTTGATGTGCCACCATCAAGGTGTTGTCAGTATTATACTAGGAGAACTCTGACATGTTTCAAATTTGAGATACTTGGTGGATCCCCCCTAGTATCTAACACTTTGTCCTCCACACAAGTTTCTGGATCATCAACTATGAACTTGATGATTAGGTTGGAGGATCGAGATAGTAGGGTCTCTACAATGGCATTGGCCATATAAGTAAACAAGTGTAACCACATCATCACACTAAAGTTTGGTAAGAGGTAGGCCAAGAACTCTCTTACCACTAATTAGAACCACATGAAACCCCACTTGAAAACCATGTTAGTGGAAGTGTTGGGTTTAGGCAAGTTGATACAATAGAGTATCCCCACCAACTCAACCACCACCAATATAAGCTTAAGGCCCTACATAAAACCACAATACACACTATTAAGACCGTTATTAATGTTTTCAACACGTAAAAGAAACAAAAAATCTAGGAGTAACATTAGTAAAGAACTAAATACAACTAATTAGGCCACACCTACAACAACAACCACACATTAATTTAAATTTCATAATAATTTTGCAAAATACCCTAGTTAATGGTGAAACTGATCATAGTAAAACCTCTAGAAATGTTAGTTCAAAACTTTGTGAAAATTCAAAATTATCATTCAAATAGCCTAAGATAATATTAAAAATGATAACTCAATTACAACAGCATCCACATTGTCATCCCAAACTTTAAAAAAAAAAAACTCAAAACACTATACAAAGCTTAACCAAGTTTAACTAAAATTCACAATTTCACACCAAAAGTAAAGAAAAAGGTCATGGGAAATCATTGATAAAAAATACCAAATTATTTTTTACATTGATAAAACCAATTCTAAACCATTCTTAAGATCCCCAAGTATCCCCAAGAACATGGGGAATTGGTGAAAAAAATCATCCAATGTGCCAACGTTGCCTATCTTCCGAGGGGTAAAATCGTATAGCCAAAAACCTTTATTTCACACAACCTTATTGAAAAAATCATAACAAATCAACCATAACTCCAAATGTAGTGATTCTAGAACCATTTGAAATATTAAACAAAGACCTACAAATGTCTCATTATAAATAGTTTTGCTACCTAGGATCAAGCCTCTAATCAAATGGTGAAATTGATAAAGATATCAAAAATAGAATTGAGGCATGATGGTCAAAATACAAATAGGATAGCGGTATTCTATGTGATAAAAGAATAGCAATAAAATTAAAGTGAAAATTTTATAGAAAAATCATTAGGCCTACTATCTTATATGGTGCTAAATATTGGGTTGTACAAAAGAAGCATGAATAAAAATTTAGTATGGCAAAAATGCAAATACATCGATGCATGTTGAATCTTACTAGAAGGGATAAAATACATTATATAGACATTAGTGAAAGACTTGGAATGGTTTCTACTTCAAATAAGCTACAAAAATGGTGTCTTAGATGGTTTGGATATATGCAAAGAAGATCAGATAATGAGTCTTAATGAGTCTCATGGTTTGTTCACGTTGATGAGATGTTGTCAATGCAACCTTGTTGATGGCATCTCATCAACATGATCCTGTAAACACAAGTTTGATCCATTGACATGTACCCATTGGCGGGGTACCTTGTTTCACCTATAAATGTGTGCCTACTTGTCATATTTATGCCATAAGTCTCATAGTTATAATGAAGTTCTTGTAGTTTTTCCTTTCAAAAGATAGAATATTTTCTAAGTGTCCATAGTAGAAGTAAAAGAGTGTATGGATCTTTATTCAAGCATTATTGTACCTAAGCACTTCAATGTGTGTGACAATAAGTATGTGCTTTGTAATCAAACCTTGCAGAACTTCAACTAGATTAATTATCTCTTTTGTGCATTTAATATTTTGAGTAATTTCCTTTAATATATTTAGGTAATTAAATTATTTAATTAAGATAAATTAAATAGTAAACATAAGTATGACCACTTTGATCATACATGTAATGCTTGGTAATCCTAATAATGCTTAACGTTTGGTAATCCAATAGTGTTATACATGTTCATGATGTGTACAAAAAGTGAGAATAGATCTTATGTCAAGGTTAGTTAAGTGTGAGCTAGTTGTTAGATTAGTTTAGCATTAAATAATTTAATCCTTATTCTTTATTATTTAGTGACTTAGAACATAAAACATAAAAATGATAAAAATCAAATGCCTTAGTTATACTTAACCATACCCTTGTACTTCAAAATTGTAACTGGGAAGACAATGATTGCAACATTAGTTTTACCTCCTAGGTATGAAACCTAAAGTTTTTGGAATTCGACCAGATCATTGAGTGAACACTAGTAATTCATATGGTTGGATGTAGGGTATAATCACTACTCATCATTGGTGTTATTGCTGGGAACTTTAGCTAGTTTCATGTGCTATCTAGGAGTTAGTGAAAAATCATTCAATATTGTTGGATCAAACCTTAAATTCTCAATCATTCTAACACTAATAAAAATTGTAAAAAAACACTATTAATTTTCTTGTAATTCAAGATGTCTTCTTCTTATAGGGATGATTCTCTACCTAAATTTGAGCATGCATCCAATCAAAGGAATGAATGATCAAATCAACCAATGCCCTAGCAACAAGAAGTGGTATATACTCATCCCAATGAGTATGTGCCTAATTTCACCTTTGTCTTACATAAGTATAATCAGATGAGGTAAAGACACATGAAGGGAAACATTGTATTACCACTTGATCAATTAGTTTTTCTAATGCTCCAACAACCTCTTATGAGGTTGGGCATCTAATGGCAACATGTTGAATACATTATGTAGGATCATGACTCCAAGGATTACCATCCCACTGAAGAACAATGTAAAATCGCTCAACAATAGGAGAAACACTATGAAGCTATGAAGGAAAAATAGTTCAATAACCCCTTGTTCCTATTGGGCCACAAAGATAATGAGGATCCCTTCTCTAGGGATTCTTATTTCATTGACTCTCCTCCCCTTGGTTTCGATGAAGGAAGCTTGAACCAATGTACAATTCACCATAAACAATCTTGGGCTTAGGGAGGAACAAGTCCTGTGATCATGGGGGATCCAATGATGGAAGTCATGGTAGGAATAGGAATAGGCATCATAATGATGATCATGGCCATTCACCTTTGAAGAGAGGGTGGTAGGAATCATGGTGCTAGTCCTAATTCCCCTTCACCTTCATCCTCCTCTTCTTCCTCCTCTAGCTCCAACTGAAGTTACAAAGAGTGTGACCATGATGGAGGTGACTAACATGATAGAGATTATCATGATTGTAGAGCCCACTAGAATGATTGAGATCAAGGGTGTGGACATTTAAGGGAGGCCCACCACCATGAGAGAATGGATAGCAGAGGGCATCATAGAGGCCATGACTATGATGAGCCTTTGCTTGCTACTTGAAACATGTTGAACATCGTAGAGGTAGTAAGAATTCAATCAAGCCATATGAAAGATAG
This sequence comes from Gnetum montanum, assembly GCA_015680685.1. Classification (NCBI taxonomy): domain Eukaryota; kingdom Viridiplantae; phylum Streptophyta; class Gnetopsida; order Gnetales; family Gnetaceae; genus Gnetum; species Gnetum montanum. The sequence goes on from MNCI01019714.1 coordinate 20,208, forward strand.
CCAAATAAGGGGATTTGATATGAACAACATTCTCAAATTTGAAGGGAAATACAAGTTAAATCTTCATAACCATCTACAAGCCTTTTACGATGCTTGTGCCTTGTAGAACATAGAGAACGAATGGAAAAAACTTAAGCTATTTTCTAAGAAACTCACAAAAGAAGCTATAAGTTGGTACCAGTCCTTGGAGCCGAAATCAATCCATAAATGGAGTACAATGCTTGAGCTATTCAATAAAAAATATCAAATGTACTCTCAACCATCCAACTTAAAAAAAAATAGATCCAATGTTGAAGATAAGAAGCACAAGAACCCTTGGATGTAGCCATGGAAAGAAATTATTCCCTTTTTATATTGATGTCCTAGCCATGATTATTCTAAAAGGGAGTAGCTTTGCCATATCATAAATGGACTTCGATAAGAAATGAGAAGAACTCTTGGGATCTATTCCCAAGGGAGACTGTAAGAACTTAGAGCCCATCAAATCCAAAGGATCATTGAGTAGGTTGCTAAAGAAGGTGAGCTCAAAAAAAGGGGAAAGTATGGAGGAGTATAACTGAGACCCTTTCATTAGAAAAGGGAAAGTTTGGTTTATAGACAATGAGGAAGATGCACCACTTGATGAAGTACTTCAAAAAAAAAAAACCTTGCTAATATACAAATATATCTTTAAAATTTTGGCTAAGGTAGATAAATTGTGGAAGTCTTTGGATGAAAAGTTCCAAATGCCTTTGAAAATTGTAGAAGCATCCAAAGAGCAAAGTAGTGATTGTGACCACAGGAGAAGGAAGGAAGCTAAATGTGCCCACTAAAGGGGTAAGGGAAAAGTTATTACTGTATAGGAGGGTGTGGACTCTAAATCAGATGATGATGATGGGTATGACATCTACTAATACGAATATCCTAAGGGATGTTGTCCTTTTGTGTCAGACTTGCAAGAATCCAAGTGTACACTCTAAATCCTAGACTAGTGAGAAGGTAAGCACCCAAAAGGTTTTCTTATCCTCAAGGCAACCCAAGGTAGTTCCACCAACAATAAACCTATTATCCAAGTGGAGCTCCACCACAACCTTTTGAGCAATATCATTAGGGGTAGCACCAATAGTCATGGGGGATGCCACCACCAAGGCAGTAGTGCCCTTATAAATAGCCTGATGCATATGGGTACTATGTTCAGCAAGCCATGTCTCTGCATGACTCTTCAAGTTATGCTTCTTTTTAGCATCACTACTACCCTCCTAAATATTATAAAGCTCATTCGCCATCTCCAAGAGGGTAGCCCCCATATCCTTATCATCCTCCTCATCCTTCTATGCATATCCTTCTACCCTCAATCCAATTACCACCTACTCCATCAATGTAGGGTGAGATTTCAACCTAACTATAGCAATGCAACACCACTAGGCTCATTAATTTACAGCTAGCTTCTTAGACAAGTGGCTCAGGACATAGACCTAGAAAAGACAATTCTTTTGAATCAATAGCCCTACAAAGCCCTCATAGACTCATGCATCTAATCACCTAGCTTCTTCCTTACCCACTACATCCAATCCATTTGAGTCCCCTTCAAACCAAACACTTTCCAAAGAGAATATCATCATGCTAACCCATGTGGTAACTAATTGGATAAATGTTGGCCACCTTCCTAAGAAAAGATTTGATCCTGGAAGTTCCTTAATCTATCTCCAAATCACTAGGAATAAGCCTTGCAAAGCTCTTCTAGATTTAGGTTCTAGTGTTAATTTGATTTCTCATGAGATGTACAAAGCCTAGAACCTACCTCCACTCAAGAAGAGTAACATCCATCTTGAGTTGGTAGAACAATCTATCATTGTTTCCTTGGGACTAATGAAGGACATCGTGACTACCATCTCTGTATGGTCCTATCTTGTTGACTTCCTAGTGATCTATGTTGAAAATGATGAGGGAAACTTTCCAATTATCATGGAAGGGCTTGATAAGTACCATTGATGCACAGTTGGAAATAAGATATCTTTCCTTGGATATTTTCAAAGAAAATGCATTTGAAAAGATCAAGAAAAAGAGAGTTTCATCCATCGCATATAGTGATACAAGGTGCAACTATGTGTAGAAACTATAGGTCATCAAAAGCACATCAATCAGACCATGTAGATAGTGTGTAGATGAATTTGAAATTCAAATGTTCTTGTATGCAACAGTTATAAAAACAAAAGGGCACCCCATGGTTGACAGCTAATTCTTAAAGCAATAAATTTTACATAGAATTAGCTAAGAGCTTAACATGTGCTTATGTTGAAGGAATGGATGAACTACAGCAAGTTCATTGTCAACTCTTTAATGATGAACATCATGATACTTATTGGGGATAGTTCGAGACCCATAAAAATTTTAAGCAAAAGCCCTTAGAGTTGAAAACTTTACATGCTAACATGGAATATGCATTTCTAAAAAATGGCAAGCCAATGATAATCAATGGCAACCTTGATCCTGAATAGAGAGAGATTTTGTTAAAGGTGATTAACAAATGGCTAATAGCCTTTGCTTGGTCATATCCTTAACTCCCTGGGATTGATCATTAGATATGCTAGCATCACATCTATACTGATCCTTTCATAAAACCAAAAAGGTAGCCATAACAATGGTTGAATCCCAAGTTAAAGTAGATTCTTAAGGAGGAGATTAAATAACTCATCAAGATAGGGTTCATCTATCCAATTGTGGATAGCGAGTGGATTAGCCCACTTGTGATAATGCCAAAGAAGGGTGGCAAGTGGAGGGTTTGTATTACTTTAGGCTATTGAACATGGTGACCTAGAAAGATCATTTTCCATTACCATTTGCAGATTAGGTGTTGAACACTATTTTTGGAAATTGATATTATACCTTTCTAGATGGTCATAGTGGCTATAACTAGCTTTAGATTATACTAGAGGATCAGGCCAAAACTACATTCACAAGTCCTTGGGGAACTTTTGCATATAGAAAGATGCCTTTTGATCTATGCAAAGCCCTACAACCTTCCAATGCCTTCTCCTTAGCATTTTTCAATAGTAAATTGGTAGTAGTATGAAAGTCTTCATGGATGACTTCTCCACCTATGGCACTACATTTGAGTAAGCCCAGGACCACCTTAAGAAAGTTCTCAAAAGGTGTGTGAAGGCCAATCTTCAGCTCAATTGGGAAGAGAGCCATTTGATGGTCTAGGAGGGCATTGTGCTAGGGCATAAAATTTCTCAAGTAGGGATTAAGATGGACCGTAAAAAGATTAGGATCATCTAAGGAATAACCCACCAACCAGAAACTGTTAAAGATGTCTGATCATTTCTTATACACACTTACTACTATTGGAAATTCATAGAGAATTTCTCTAAGATCACTAAACTATTAATGGAGTTGAAAAAGAAAGATGATCCATTTGTATGGACTAAGTAATGTGAAAAGACATTCCAAAATCTCCAGTATAAACTTGTAGAAACTCTAATTCTACAAGCACTAGATTGGTTTCAATTGTTTTGCATCATGATAGAAACATCTAACTATGTCTTGGGAGCCATGCTTATGTAGTTGGATGATCACAAACATCCTTATTACATTCACTATGTGAGTAGAAGCATTATGAATGCAGAATTGAACTACACCACAATGGAGAAAGAGCTAATGATGATGATGTATGACTTGGAAAAGTTCAGGCACTATGTGCTTGGGTACAAGGTGTCTCTACACATAGACCATAATTCTATTTACTTCTTGATGAATAAACTAATGGTGAGCCCTCGTGTCATACAATGAATTATGATCTTACAACAACAAAGAGGAGGAAAGCCCACTTTTTGATCAATTCACTAATGAACTTGTCTTTGTTGTTGCTATAAATGAACAAGTATCCAATGAACCTACATGGTATGATGGCATCCTCACATATCTTCTCACTCTGGAGATGCCACAAGAGTTAGATCACCAGAAGAAAAAATAGTTTCTTCATCAAGCCAAACAGTTCTTGGAGATCAATGGACACCTTTACAAGGTGTGTGCCAACGGCCTGGTTCATTAATGTGTTCCTAATACTAATCAACTATGCATTTTGCAAGACACTTATGAGGGTCATTGTATGGATTACTATCTTGGGAGATGCACAATCATTAAGATCCTAATGACAAGGTATTATTCACCAAAATATTTAGGGATGCCCACCATTTCATCTACTCTTCTAACTACTATCAATGTAATGGTGGGATGATCACTCAAATTGAGAATCCTTAGTAGTGAATTTGACCACTAGAATCCTTCAACATCTAGGGCATATAATTCATGGGTCCCATCACATCAATGTCAAATGGAAAGGCATACATTTTAGTCACTCTAGACTATCACATGAAATGGATAGAAGCAGCTTCCTTCACCGACTATACATCTTCCATTGTTTCTTAGTTGGTATAATAGCATGTTGTACATAGGTTTGGAGTACCTCATGCACTAATTTGTAATAATGGTACTCACTTTTCAAGCACTACCTTTCAATATATTATGCAACACTTGAAGGTTGCACATAAATTAACAAGACTGTACCAACCCCAAGCCAATGGTCAAGTAGAGGTTACCAATAGGGAGATCTCAACAATCCTAACAAGAACAATTAGCAAATATAGGAGAGACTAGAGCATCAAACTTAAAAATTTCCTTTGGGAAAACCACTCAACATGAAGCTCCCTATAAGGCTACTTTCCTTATGAGTTGGTGTGTGCAGAATTTCCAACACTTCTAATTCAATCCAAACTTTATACACTTTCAACAACCTGTGACCTTGATCTTGACCTAAGCCAATGACACAGAAATATTTATTAGCCTTAACATGCTATATGAGAATATATTGGTAGCCCTATCTTTAAATGAGATGCACAAAGCATTCAACAAAAAATGCCATGACCTAGGAAAGCAAAATTTCAACTTGGAGACAAGGTTCTCTACTAGAACCCCACACATGTTCCTCAAAAGACCAAGTCCAAAACATTGTGGGAAGGGCCTTATACCACTTATGAAACCTTTATTTTTGGGGTCATGTTGATCTAGAAACCTAAGAGCCCAAACAAAAATCCATTGATTAACATGCAACAACTTAAACCTTTCCATGAGCCCAAGCAAGCTAGTGCAAAAAACACCTCATTAAAAGGATAGCCTTACTCAATATTTTGGATCTCCTCCTTTCAACTTAGTCATTTGGGACATGAACATCCATTCTAATCATATAAGTGGATCTTCACTTTTTTATAATTTTTTGCTTTATACTCTTTTGTTTTAAACTTTGTTGATTTTTAGCATTTTTTATTTTATAACATCATTAGTACGTTTTATCTTTCTTGAATATTTTAGAACTTCTTTCATATTTTAATTTATTTTGATGTGTTTTTATTATTATGTTCTAATAAATTACTTTATTCCCAATAGGACATAGTGATGTTGTAGTTATTTGCTAATGGCAATTTGTACTTAATGCTTTTGATTGCTAATGTCTAGTTTTTATTTTTAAATATTAATATTAATAACTAAGATAAAGTTTCTTTTCATTGAATAAGTAGTCAGTCCATGTCATCCATCCACCAACAACAATCTATGGTGTTCTTGGTTTTAGAATTATGAGATCCCTTCCATTAATGAAACTTTAATAAACTTGTGGCCTTGATAGTTTCCAAATTTGGGAAAGATCAAGGGATTGATAAGGGTATGACTTCAAGGAAACTCGATGTTCTTTGTAGTTTCCTACTCACTTAAGTGCATGAGTGTTTTCATGGATTACTTACCATTCCATGTAGACCAATAATAGGAAGTTAATAATTCTTTGCATAGTGTGGTTCTTATTCAAAAATCCATAAAAACATAAAACTTAAAACATAAAAAAAATGATGGGAATTCAAAGCACACCCCTTAGACAAAATAATAGCCTATAACCACTAGTTATGGTACTAGAGAGACATGTTATCCATGCATGAAGGTCCTCTCTACCTAAGGCCCTTTCTCACTTTCTGCTTCTCTTTTCTTCTCAATAAGGAATGGTGGTTGACTTGTGGGACCATTCTTGTATCTCAAGGGGGTGGTCTAATCTTCGAGTATCAATGCAAAATCACTAAAAGTGGTTGGTTTTGATTTGGACTAACGATGGACTTTATCAGGTCATTTAGCCATCAAATCCACAAGGGACTTCATGTGATCATGAGATAGAACTCCATTCCATCTTCTCTCTTCATCCATTAATGTTATCCATAATTTTACCTCACTATCACTGTTCCATGTTTTGTTCAATGTCTTGATTTGATATGTTAAAATTCTTAGGTAGATTCTTTCAAATTTGGTTCTTAACTTTTCATATCCATTAATCAACTATGGGGCCCATGGACTCCTTATTTTGAGGATATGCAAGGGCAAAAAGGACATGAACCTACTATGGGGAGGACCCCCTTGCATATCTCTTGGTTGGGCTTGTTAAGTACCTTATCCTTAGACATTTTGATGATCAAATCTTTTGTGCACCTGCATCCAACTATGCACTTCTTAAGGTATTTCTCCATCATAATTTCATTCTCCAATCAAATTCTCCAATTTTACAAATTTTCAAGCCCTCTTCTAGCATTTCATCATGTTCATAGCTTTTCTAGCTCTCTATAGACCCCAATTTCATAAGAAAACTCCTTGTATTTTTTGACATTTTCAACTGAAAATTTTCTAGAACACCTTCATTGACGGGACCCAGTATATGCATCCCATTTGTTGATGAAACCCCATCAACACAAGGCAAAAATAATCTATATATATGTGGCAATACTTTGAAAATTTTTCACATTTGAATCAAATAAGTAGGAAGTTTTTCAACTTTTCAGAGCCCAAAACATTCCAAAAGCCATACCGTCGTAACCATTTGTTTGATTCACTTTGTTCTTTGATCCTATAGCTACTGAAGTTAAGGTCTTTATCGTGGGGGCAAGAAACCTTAAGTTTTTGATAGAAAAGGTTTTGAATTTTTTTAAATTCCCACAAAGGTTTAACTGTGAAACTAACATCTAAACATCAATTTATGAAAGTTAAACCCTTCCAACAAGAGTTGGTGACATTTTAAATGAAATAACATTAAAATAATAAAAAAATAATGAATCTTCCATGGTCAAAACTTAGCCTAAGTATAACTACCCAACGAGATAAAGTATTTAAAGGTGATAAGTTACACATTATATGCTAATCCTAAATTATGTTTTGACCATAGATGACACCTAAAGGAAAGCACACATAGGAAGGAGGATTGTTCCAACAAAAGGACAAATGGCCACTAACTGAAAAAGTCCAAGAACAGCCCCATGAGCAAGTAGAAATCCATGCAATTAAACCTCTTCAAGGGGATCTCGAAGTGGAATTTGTTTGACAGACTCTCAAAGAAGTAGTTGCAACAAAATAGTCTCATCGAGATGAGGCTCTCATAATCCAAGTTAATGGGATTCATATTAAGCACATGGCCATAAGACCTAGGTTTTTGGTCTTTCACTCATCCCCCTATGCTCTCATAAACCAAGTTAATGAGCTTCATCTTAAGCTGTAGGTAATGACCATGTATAACCTATTAACTTCATATTGACACTTGACTGAAAGTGATGCCTAAAATTTAGCTATGTTAATGTAAAGAATTTTGTATGCCATTATTCAAAATTTCTATATTTAAATGTAATGATTCAGAGTAATATAATTTTAAGACCCTCCAATGTTGCCATTCAGAGTAATGTAAAGAATTTTGTATGCTCACCACCTCCAATGTTATCAATCACCACCTTCAGTGCTACCATTTAGACCCTGGAATGGGTCATCCATTAGTAGATAGAAAAATTAAAATTTTTTTGCTAACCAATGAAAATTTTGAAATTCCCATAAACTAATAGAAAAAGTTCCAAAAAAAATACTTTGCACCCATAATTATTATGTTAAATAGAAAATGTGCTCATTTATTTACAAAAATTTAAATTGGTGCTATGGTAACAAGAGAAATAAAAACTTCATTATTAAGTGCACTTGTTCTAGAGTAGAACTAGGATGGGTGACTACTCAGGAAGTTTTTTTTTGGTGCCAAAGTACTTAGACTACAGAAGCCATAACTTTTGATTTTGAAAACCTTTTTCTACAAACGAAAAGTTGTGTCCTATAGATTTCGATCTTTCAGACTTAATGGTAAAGTCAAATATAGTGCAAGAAATCCCATAAATTAGTTTTTACTCCTTGCCTAATATAGTGCCTTGAGATCCTCAAAAATTTAATTTTAGCATCACTCAAGCATATAATGTCCATTTTTAACATATGAATAGTCATTTCTAACATTTTTCACTCTTCTAAACTCAATAGTGATGTTCAATTTATCATCTAGGCATCCTATAATTCAATAATATTATAAATTTAACCTTTTAGGCTTTAAGATTTAGTGTAGAACCCTTGTAGATAGTCTTAAGTTCACTATGGCATGTCATTAGTTACACTACCAGAGTCAGTGTTCTCAAGGGAGGCTAGAAAGGTCATCAAAATAATATAGTTAAGTATTCCTAAAAATCAGGTAATGTAATTATATATTACTAAAATTAGTTATT
>MNCI01019716.1:0-28273 GCA_015680685.1 Gnetum montanum
GATCATGTGAATGAGAAGTTTTATAAGAGCAAAGAATAAAGGTATCTTTTTGCATATGTTATAAGTGTGATTTCTATCTTCATATTTTGACACTAGAAAAAGGGCTTGAACCTTCATCCTATGGAAAATACATATCTAAATTATAATGAACTTGGTTCTAGCTTAGTTCATGCTAATGATAAAAATACACAAAGCCANTCTCAATTATAGTGAACTTGGTTCTAGCTTAGTTCATGCTAATGATAAAAATACACAAAGCCAGTCTCCTTCTCTAGTCCTAAGAAATCTAGTTAATCTATAACTAATTACTATTGATAGATTCTAGGCCCCTCTTAAATACAAAAAAATCATGTTAATTCAATAGGGTTCTTAGTTGATGATAGTGAATGATGATAAAGATTCACTAATGATCTTTCAGATTACATTAGAATATCACTACAATTATTCAAAGAAATATTCCACCTTATATATTCTATTTTAATTACTAAGAAATTCCTATTGTTTAAAGGATCCTTTCTTCAAAACTTATATTTACAAAGAGCAAATAGATGAATAATGTGCATTATAACCTAAGCACATCAAGGTGACATTCCCCTTCATAAGACCCAGATCATTAACCCCCTTACATTGATTCATTCTTAGCCTCTATATTTTTTGACTATCAAGACCCCATAATTAACACCATTTCATTTTCTCCTTTGACTTCCAAAAGATAAATTCCAAATATTAGAATATTTGATGGATGCATAGATCTTTTTCATCATGTTTATCAAGTTAAGAAGTGTGGTCAAACTTGTTTTACATACCTAGAATAGTTTCTAACATATTATCCTTAGATGTTGATGGACAAAATTTTTAATTAATACTACTCCATCTCTCCTAGGATTATCAAAGACTTCAAATAGCTTACCAATGTATTCATGAAGCAATATGCCAAAAATATAGACAAGCATAATGATTTTGAAAATTTGAGTATTGTAAAATAAGTTTACCTTAAGTCTATTTAGGAATTTTCAATTGACGACATTATGTAAATTCTACATTGAAGTGTTAACCAAAAAAGAAAATTTAACTAGCATGTTCATTAAGTCCTGTAATAGATCCATTTATACACACTTAATCATGAGACATTTCAAGACCTTGGACAAAGTTTTTAAATACACATTGAAGGCTAAGGAAGTAGTCTAGTTAAGAGGAAAGGTAAATGTTTCTAGATTTGAGCATAGAAATAAAAATAGAGAATGAAACCCCTATTAGATGTTACTTCCCTAATAGCTGTTCTATAATCAGGTATCTTAATTAAATATTAAACCTAGATAAGCATAATTAAAATCTATAGATAGACCTAGATAATTGTTAAGCCTTTTCTCCTTAAATGAGTCATTAAAAGAACTAATTGACAAACTTTTCAAATAAGCACTAATAACTTTACCTTTAATGTACATAAAGAAACCTTCAAATCCTAGGCTAAGTTGGTATCATGATGTTTACTATTACTATTATCACCAAATTTGGATCATGATAGAGAATATTGTATGGAGCTAAAAAGGAAGATAAAGTAACTTCTTAATGAAGTAAAGATATCTACCAAGGTTACAAATCCTAATCAAGACATGAAGAGTTATCATAATTCTCTTCCTAATCATGGAACTCCAGATGTCTCTATAACACACTATAAAAATGATTAAAAACACCTTTACAAAAATCATATCTTAATTAAATACTATGATCTTACACTCATTTCAATGAGTTTTTTCAAACAATGAAGTGGTTTGAGCTATGGATGGTTTTGTTATATGATCCTTGTTATTTAAGAGAATCTTTATTGATGATATTATGATGAATGTCATCATAATGTAATATTCTAAAAGCCATAGAAAACTCTTAAAAATCAATTAAAATTAAAAGAATACTATCTATTCTTTCATTACTTAAGAAAGTATGAAATTTAGGACTGTAGACCTGCCTTTGACTNATACTTAAGAAAGTATGAAATTTAGGACTGTAGACCTGCCTTTGACTACTACAAGGACTATAGTCTAGACATATCTAGACATTATACATAGTTGTATGTCTTATAACATGCTTCTTAGAAGACCATGGATTGCTTTAACCAAAGTAACCCATCCATAATTTCTGAAAGTATTAATTTCTTTAGGAAAACAAGTGTAGTAACTATTAGTGTACGAACATCCTCTTCACCATGAGAAGCTAAGCTAGCTCATCCAACTCCTATGAAATTTGATGATACTTCTGATCAAAGAAATTTTTACAATAATGTTCAACTATAGTCTAATCACATGTCAAATCATGGAAAAACCTAGTTACCAAGACAACTAAGGCTTAAGAATTCATTAACAAGGAATCTTATACCTAATCAAGATAGAATCCTACCAAACAAAAGCAAGACCAAGCTATTTGCCTTACCTAAAGAGACTCAAATTTTTTTTTTTAGGAAAAGTTCGAGCGGATATCATTCCCAAAAAAGAAGAACAAGCTACGCCTGCACGTAGCATGGACCTTCAGCCACGGCCCCAAAATAGGAGTCCCCAGGGCAAAAAGAGCCAGGAACAATGTGAAAGGTAGAGCATCTCGCAACATCCACCGTGATGGAGAAACGTGCAGGCAGGATCCGCCCACGCGCCCCCCCAAACGCGACACGGAAACCCATGACCCATGGGAGACCAAAGACCCACAAAGACAAAAACCCAGAAACAGCGACAGAAAAGACAGAAAAGAGCAGCGCCAGCCATTCCCACCGCTGTAGCAGAGGCCCCATTCCCCAAAAACCCGCGGGAGAGCTGCCAGCCAGCCCCTCCCTAGTCCGTCAGGCCCGCGGCGAGGCGGCGCCTATTCTCCGCTATCAACTGGGCTATTCCGGTCCTGCCATTCTACAGAACATCCGCAAACCAGAGCTGCGATGATTGAGGGTGCAGGGTAGCTGCCTGATTCTTCGTGCTGCTGAGCCGCACATCCGGCGGGTCCTTCACCCACGGCGGCCTCGGGCGATGATGATCTTGATCAACGTCCGGGCACCGAATGTTCGGCCATGTGTCCACCCTATATGCAGCTGTGTTACCCCGCGTCATCCCCCACCCACGTTCAACCCTCCCCGCCGGAAGATGGTTCTGTCTTCCACTGGTCCCTGCCACCGCCTGGGAGGGGGCGCCCTGCGCGGAGGCAAGCCCCAAAATGGGCCCGGCCGTAGAGGTGCCCCCCTCCTTCGCGATCCTAATCTCCTGCCAAACCTTTCGGAACCTGGCCCACAATACAGCCGGGGGGGGGCAGCCCACATTTTTGAAGACACAATCATTGCAGGCCTTCCACAGAATCCAAAGTGCAGTGAGTGGGCGAGTTCCCGGAGATCTGGATGTGGCGCAAACCACACGTGTGCCAAAATTGCCGGGTGACGTGACACTCCTGCATGAAGTGCAGTAGCGTCTCCTCCGCGTGCGAGCACAGGGGGCACTGTGGACTAATCCCCAGGCCCCTGTACTGCAGAAACGTCCGAACCGGAAGGGCCCTGTGAAGAATCAGCCACCCGAACACCTTGATCTTTTCCGGGATTGGCCCCCGCCAGAGAAGCCTCCAACGCGGGTCCGCTGGGATCCGCACCCGAAGATACTGCCTAGGATGAAGGGGTTCCGTGGCGCCCCCCAACGTGGCCATCTGAGCACAAAGCTGCTTCCAAACGAGCGAGTCTGATCCTGCAGCCCTCCAGGGCTGGTACTTCCACCATAAAAGCTGCGCCCAAGTGGAGGGGTCCTCCTGTGTGGTGAAGAGCCTCCAAATCAAGTGTTGCCGCCCTAACACCACCTCCTCCATGAAGGGGAGAATGCCAACCCCCTCGGCCTCGCGGGGCCGTGCAGTGGTGGCCCAATCCACCAGGTGCATCTTCTTTCCCCCCTTCCCACCTGACCACACGAAGCTGCGCAGGATCGTGTCAATCTTTGTGACCACTGCAGCCGGTAAGGCTGCGATTGAAGCCCCGAATCTGGCCATTGCCCCCAGTACCACGTTTGCCAGAACAATCTTTCCTTTACGAGAGAGGAAGTGATTCGTCCAATGGGCCGTGCGTTGCTGGATTCGCATCAGTAGGGCCTTCCAGGTTTGTTTTCGATGCCAGTTGTGGATGGGGATGCCCAAATACTTATCCTCCTCCTCCCCTGGCATGATCCCCATGATTTGGATAATCCTACTGCGCACCGCCGGGTGTGTGTGTGTGAAGTACAACGCGGACTTCCCCGCGTTCATCTGCAGCCCCACCTCCCTTTGGAACCGGTCCAGCGCCCTCATCAGCGCCTTGACCTGCGGCACAGCAGCCCTGACGAAGATCATGGTGTCGTCCGCGTAGTGAGCGGTGAGGCAACGCACACCGTTCACATCAAGGCCCTGGACACCCTCGTCCACATAGTAGCTTTGCAGGAGATCCATCAAAATGAGGAAGAGGAGGGGGGAGAGGGGATCGCCCTGACGCAACCCGCGGCCAGTTCCCTAGAAACCCCTCAAAGTGCCATCAATATCCAGGGAGTAGCGTCCACTGCTTTGTAGCTGTAGGTAGAGCTTCACAAAGTCACTGTCCAAACCTTTAGCCATCAGCGCCTTCCGTAGGGGTGCCCAGCTAACAAAGTCATAGGCCTTCGCGATGTCAAGCTTGATGCAGAGGCCTGGATATTTTGGGCGACGTAGAGAGTGCTGAATTTCGTGCACTAATAGCACGTGATCTTGGAGGTGGCGGCCCTTAATAAACGCAGCCTGGTTTTTCCCCACCAAGCGTGGCATGAGGGGGCATAGTCTGGCCACCAACATTCGGGAGAACAGCCGAAGAAGCGAGTTGCAGACCCCAATGGGCCGAAAATGTCCCGGTGTGGTGGGGGTTTCGATTTTTGGTATAAGGACCACACGGGAGCAGTTGAGTTCTTTGCGGACCTGTCTCCAGACCAGCATATGGTTAAAAGCATCGAGAAGATTTTTGCCCAGCACCTCTTCATACTCACGAAAGAATTCGATGGGCCAGCCATCCGGCCCCGGTGCCTTGTTCGCCTGCATATCTTTTAACGCGACGTGCAGCTCCTGCTGGGAAAAGGGGGCTAACAGTCGTGCATTCTCTGTTTGAGTCACCACCTGTGAAATGGGCACAGAGATCGGGTTCGTGGCCTGCCACTCCCAGACCTGCTGCCAGTAGCGCTGCAGTTCGTCAACTCCGGATTGAGAGGGCGTCTGCGTGTTCTGCAAGAACCGGTGCAGAGGGCGATGGTGTTTCCTGCGGTGTTCCACCGCCTGTGCAAAAAAGAATTTCGTATGTCTGTCCCCCAGTCGCAGCCACTGGATCCGAGCCCTCTGCCGCCAATATTCTTCCTTTTCCTGCTGTAGTGACTGCAAACGCATTAGGAGGGCAAGCTCATCGTGGCTCGTGTCGGTATGCTGTTCTTGTCTGGCCTGTATCTCTTCTAATCGCGTTTGAACCTGCCTGCGCTGTGCAGAGAAATTATATTTTTCGTCTTTGGGAAGGTTTTTAATCTTTGTTTTCAGTCGCTGTAGTGCCCACTTTAAAAAGTCGCGTGGGTCCTCCTGCCACAGCCCATGCTGCTCTTGCCGTGTCGTGTGTTGCCCCTGCCATGTCCCATGCTGCCCCTGCCACGTCCCGTGCTGCCCCTGCCGCGTCGTATGGTGTGCCTGCCTCCTTGTGCGCTGTGCCTGCCACCTCATGAGCTGCACCCGCTGCTTCGTGTGCTGCGCAAGTCTCTGTAAGTCGGTCTGCGTCTGTCGTGAAACATCGGTCTTCTCCCGCCGCGACAAATCAGTCTGCACCTGCCTCGAAATTTTGGTCTGCGCCTACCTCAAAAAATTGGCTTGGGTTGTGTGCTGTGCCTGACTGGCCTGTGGCACGCCTACCTCTCCCGTGTAGCCCGCCCAAATTTCCCGGACCATTCCTTCCAGCCACGGTTTCCGAAGCCATGAGCGTTCGAACCAGAATGGCCGAGGGCTCTGCTCCGCGGGTCTGTCCACTTGGTAGAAAATCACTTGGTGATCAGAAGCCATTCTGACTCCCCCATATGCGTGCACGTCCCATTCAGTGAGCAACGACTGGCTAACCCAGGCCCGATCAATCCGGGACTGAACCCGTGCAGCACCCTGACGCCGGTTACTCCAGGTATACCGGCAGCCCGCAAGTTCCAAGTCGGTGAGGGCTCGTCTCTGCAGCAACATTTGAAAATCGGCTGCCCCCGAGGGCTCCGTCAGGGACGCTCCCGACTTCTCCCAGCTATACAGGCGCTGACTAAAATCTCCAATCAGCAACTAGCCCGCGCCATCGGGCACCAGTCCAACCACGCGTTCGAGTTCCTGCAACCGCGCTTTCCACCCCTGAGCACCGTAAACGTTGGTGATCCAGACATCCAGCCTGGGCAGGTGAGTCGTGATGCTCCAATCGAACGAATCCTAAACAACAGAGACCTCCTTTGTGAGGACCGCAAGGCCTCCTGCACGTCCCCGGCTCGGAACCAAATGGCAGTGCCACCCCGGCCACTTCAGCACCTGGGCCTCCGACTGCTAGACTTTGGTTTCTTGTAAACATACGACATCAAATCTTTCATCCACCACCATGCATCGCAGGGTATGGCGTTTGTACGGGGTACCCTGTCCCTGGCAATTCCAAGAGAGCACCTTCATGACGACGGGTGTCGCTGATACATCTCCTCAATTGTGGGTTGTACACCCAGATCAACAAAGAGTTGTGCGGCCTTATGCCGCCGGGTGCTATGCAATGGTGTGCCCACCTTGTCCTCTGACATTAGCCGTACTACCCCCTCTCCATTCTGCAATCCGTTTTTCCCCAGGGGAGAACGAGACCGAGTTGTCCCGCGTCGCGTGTTGATCCAGTCCGTGACTGGAGGAGGCGACAGAGCCTCCCCGTCCTTACCACCTCCCGCAATGTGTAGCGGCCGCGGTTTAACAGCGGATGGTTTCCCCCCCCCCCAACCAGAGCCTGCAAGTACGGTGCGTGAGTGGTCTCCCTGGGCGCCCCTTCCAAACGCTCCGCCTGCGCCGTCCCTGCAGCCTGCGTCCCCGACCTCTGTGGGCCAGGGTGCATCCCTCCCTGCTCTGCCGTGCGTGTCTAAGTCCCCCCGGCATATGGGGGGCCAGTCCTGTGCCCCCTCCCCTGACCACGTCCTCTCTGACCAACAACGCGCCACCCCCCCTCTCGGTCATGATTCTGATCCGCCCTGGCCAAGCCGCCCCCTGGGTTAGCCCGAGGCCGCTGCTGGTTTTCGAAGTGGATACGGATCCGCTCCTCCCCACTCTCTGACTCCAGCACCAGCGTCTCTACCTGTGTCTGCATCTGCAGTGGTCTCCAAACACAGAACCGGGCGTAGCCCAGGTATTCCCGACTCTCTGTAAAGGTGTCGAACTTAATGAACTCCCCCACCGCCTGCGCGCATGCTCGGAGAACCTCGAGGGACCAGTATTCCAGTGGCAACTCATACAAGCGAACCCATATTGGGGCCCTGACAAACAAATGCGGGTCGCGGTGCGCGCCCGGGCACTAGGGAGCCAAGGCGAGGCCCCGTGCCCCATAAAACCAGGGCCCGCCCACCAGAACCTTTTCACGCTCTGCCATGGAGGCAAACCCAAATAGGAGGCGGTCATCTGCAAGGCATTTGACCGTCACATTCTCCAGCTCCCACGTAGCGTGAGCCCACCGGCGAATCAGGTCCAGCCGAGGCCGTATGCCTTCCGACACGAACTTACCGATTAAAATGCGTGCCAAGCTATCCAGCATACCGCTGTCTGGGCCCTTGACATGGAGCCGTAGCTCTATCCCCTCAGTCGTGGTCCGCTGCTCAGCAACTGGCTGTACATCGGCTGTGTGGGCCAGCCCATTACCATGAACGCCCAGACCTGGTTGGCCGTGTGCGGAACCCTCCGTGTCTTGCATTGTACCTACCCCGCCTTGCCCTAAAATCTCCTTGACCTGAGCTATGCCTGCCCCGCCTTGTGCTGAGCCTGTTCCTCCGTGGGCAGAACCCACAGCGTTGTGGGCTACTCCCGCCTGGGCATTGTGTGCTGCTCCCGCCTGGGTGTGAGTTGCGCCTCCCATTCTCGGTTGCTCCCGTACTACTGTTAATGCTCTCCTCCTTCAAAGAGACTCAAATTAGATAGACATGATTTTTTGACCCAAGGCCCATGCATCCATCAATTTAACACTAACAACATCAATGGTAAGGAATACATGAAAGCTTTAGATAACATGAACGTAGCTCATATATTATGATTGAAATTTTTTAGGAAGATTTTAAAATTTTATAAAAATGCAAAAGAGGATTAAGAATGCAAAAGCCTAGGAGGTGAATCTATATAGATAATAACAAAAAAAAATTTATTATATAGTTTATACTTGAAAGAGAAAAGCCCAAGGGATGAAATCAGGGAGTTGAAACAACCTCTAAATCATAAGAAACGTTAATGAACAATCACAAACCAAAATCACATAAACTAACCCAAACACTAATAAGGTAACACAAAATTGTACTAGAACATAAAAGCTAATAATGAAGAAGTTAATAAGCCAATACCAATGAAACACAATGTACCATAGATAATAAATGGAAAGACTAACTTTGTAACACCCCTATGCTAGACACTTGTTACCCCTTGTTATGTTTGTGATTTGAATCTTTGATATCTTATTTGCTAATCTATGCCTATATTTTTACCCCTTTATTATATTGACTAAGTCTTTGTACGTGATGTGAGAAAGCTATATTGTTTTTATTGGTCTTTTACTTTTAAAATATTCTAAGATTATATTCTCTTTTGGTCCTTTTTAATTTTTGTATAGTTTTAATACTTTTTCATTTAGTATTTTTATACTTTTATGTTNATATAGTTTAATACTTTTTCATTTAGTATTTTTATACTTTTATGTTTTATGTTTTAGTAATTTTTAATATTTTTGTTATTTCAGATTATCCTTTAATTTCACACATGCATAATAATCTCTTTTTTTGAAATTTTTAGTTAATAAGTATTAGAAACTAAATGGATCATTAGCACATAAGCTACTACTTTGGTTTTTGGTATGATTAATTTGGATAATTTATATTTTTGATAAAATTACATTTTTATATTTTGATTTTAATTTTAAAATTATTTTTAACTTATGATTTGAGGATCTTGTGGTAGCCTTTTATGAGCTATGCTTTTGACCTTAGACCTCGTTATTAAGTTGAGTTTAGACACAACTATCACCATGGGGTTAGACATAGCCATTAACTTTCTTATAAGAGATCACCCTTAGGTTAGCACTGGGTACCAACCCATGTTAGAAGAAGAATTTAAAAATATTTTTAGAATTGGAATTTCTTTTGATTATTTTCTAGACCATGTGAGGTTCCTTGCCTAATGCAGCCAAATCATTACTAGAATATAAGCCTAATCATTATTTCATGAGAGAGTAGCGTTTTACCTTGCCTTGTTGACATTTGGAAGATAAAACTAGAGAGAGAGATTTCATCATGCTAGTAGACCAAATTATCTTTTAATAGTAGACTTTAACTATTGAAAGATCATAATAAACTATACTTCTCTAAAATAAACTAATTTTTGAAAATAAATTAATTTCAACATGATGACATAAAGAAGTTAATTACCTATTTATTAGTTTCATTAAATAAAAATATCATTTTGAGATTAAGAAAATATTATCCTTATTCTATTACAATGAGGTGCTTGCTTAGTGGTAAAGGTCTTATCCTAGAAATTTCAGGTCACATGTTTGATTATAGTAGGCTATGTTGAGTTATGTTTAAAGAAGAGAACTTTATAAAAGAAATTATGAAACTAGTTTGAAAAATCTAGAGGACCTTTGTGAACATAAACAAAAATTCAATTTTAGTTTCATCATAATATACCTTTCATAATGTTGAATAAATAGAAAAAAAATGATATTTAGGTTATCTTATTTTGTTATATAGTATGATTTATTTCCATCCATATAGCATTATTAGATTTAATAAGAGGAATCTATAAGAGAAATCTAAAAGTCATATTAATTTTCAATGAAATGTTAATCATAATCTTAATGCATTTATTCCATCTATAATGGGTTAACCATTAAGAAGAGTAAAGGATTTGATGATAATTTATCATGACTCCTTGTCTACTTGATACCATGGTCTTGAACGTATATTTTTACGATGCCTCTAGGTAGTACATGTAACGATCAAACTTCTACCCATATATAATTTTTTAAGATTAAAGATATGAGCATGATCATTTCGTATATCTGTTTATGTAACAATTGTCTAATTTAAGCATTCATATTTGTATCTTTAAGTCTACCTTTCCTTTTAACATATATATCTTTAATCATATAGATTCCATTCATCTTATTATAACTCAAATAGAAATGCTTAATAACAAGGAAAAATCCTAGAAAATTGAAATTACAGTTAATACACATAACAAATCATGGCCAATGACTAGACATGACCTTTTTCAAATTCTCTAGTATCCATAAAATCTTAGTCAAAAGATGGAGGAAAGAACATCATCAAATAAAAGAAAAATGAATTGAAGGGACAAAAAAACACAACCAAAAAAGAGGTGAGTGGTAAGTACCTATGAATAAAATTCTTGAGCAAAATCATATAAGAAACATAAGAGCCTGGTAGATGGATAAATAAAACTTTTATCTTGTGTCACATTATTGATGTAAAAATTGAAATATCATCATTAATTATCTAAATTTTTCAACTTAGCAAACCTTATTTTACTAAATATTATATTTAATCATCTATGTGCACAAGTAACATTTGGAAAATATATATTAATGTGATAGTCAAATATTAAAAAAAAGGATCATGATCTAATCTTATTAACATGTCAATGAAAGATAATCACTATCTATTTGACAATGTTGATGCAATGGTTATATTTTATATAAGAAATGATCAAGTTCATTAACATGAAAATAATAACTTAATTGTCCATTTAACTCTATGAGCCATATGGTTAAATATTAAATTAGTAGTAGTTTTATTTATTGACATAACAATGGTGACCATCTTGTAACTTACATAATCCTTTTGATGTGGCCATTTTAATCATTTGATTAATTATCCAAATTTCTAAATGTGGTTTTAGTTATTTAATCAATTATCTAGCCTTCTCGACATCATAGTTATGGTCTTCCAATTATTTTTATCAGCATGCAAGTGGTAGTTATATCATTAGTTAAAGAACTTTATTGATGTAGTGATGACAATCATTCTATCACCTATTCCCTTTGTTAACATGATAGTCATAATCATATCATCACTTTCTTTAGCTTATCAATATGATAGTCATGATCTTTTGAATATCATTTTAAATTTTTTGATGTGGTATTTACAATTATTTCATCATTCTCTAGATCTAGTTGACATGACAGTCATAGTCTTCTTAGCACCCATTTATTTTCATTGATATTGTAATTGTGATTATTTTATTCTTACTTAACTCCACTAACATAATCGTTATGATCATATTATTGCTTATTAAATCTTATTGGTATGGAAACTGTAGTTTTTGACATCTCCTCCATGATTTCACTAGTGTAGTAGTATTTGTTCAATCAAAAAATAGGTAGAACTCATTTTAGTTTGGAAGATGGCCACATCACCAACAAGTCCATAAAGGTCTTTTCTTAAACTACTAATTCAACGAGGGAAATATTAATGAGAACATAATGACCTCATCAATGTGACATGAGATCATCAAATTTTTCATCTATTAAATGACTTTGAACCGAATATAAGTTGAAGAGATCACATAAATAACAAGATTTATGATAGCAAAGACTAAAGATGTTTCTTTGCATATGATCTCAGTGGAATTTCTACCTCCATATTTTGACACTACAAGAATGGCTTGAATCTTCATCCTATGAGAATATTATAGCGTAATTGTAATGAACTTGGTTCTAGCTTAGTTCATAACAGTGATGAAAATCCACAAAGGTAGTCTTCTTCTCTAATATTGAGAAATTCAATTGATCTATAAGTAATTACTATTGATAGATTCTTGGTCCCTCTTAAATATACAATGATCATGTTAATTTCAATAGGTTTCTTAGCCCATGATTGTGAACCATGATAAAGATTCACTAATGATCTTTTAAATTACATAAAAATATCATTATAGTTATTCAGCCTTGTTCTTTTAATTAACAAGAAATTCCTTATATTTAAAGAAGCCTTTCTTAAAATTTATATTTACAAAGAATAAAGAGATGAATAATTCACATTATAGACTATGCATATCAAGGTCACATTCCTCATATTAAGGAGCAAGCTAAGTGTTTCTAGATCTAGCCATAGAAATGAAAATAAAGACTAAAACCCTATTAGATAGTACCTTCCTCATAGTCTTTCTACAATTACGTAACTTACTTAGATATAGGGCCTAAATAAGTATAATTAAGATCTACAGATATATTAAGACTATAACATCCATGTTCGAGACACCCCTTACCCCTTCGTATGTTTGTGGTTTCTTTGATGTTTTTTTTGCTAACTGATGAGTGGCGAGGTACCCCTACACTCAACCATACGAATATGAGCATTTCACACATGATCTGGTCAAACTCCAAGGACTAAGTTCTTACGTGCCTTAATGGAACACTTAAGGTTAATCAATCGTTGTCTTCCCAAACTTGTATTGTCACAGTTGTATGGTTAAGTAAGCTTGAGGTATATTTTTTTATAGCTTTTACCTTTTTTATGTCAACTAGATCTAGACTGTCATTTTTTACTAAAGGAGAGGGAGAGAGAACTAATAAAGGAGAGGGAGAGAGAACTAAGTGACTAATTTATCTTAACTATTCGCTAACTGGTTTCTAAATATTCCTAACACCAGTATCCATTCCCACTTGCCGTATGCATCCTGAACCAGTGAAACGCTACTAGGATTACCAGATGCTAATCATTACTGGGTTACCAAGCACTACACTCATGCTTTAAGTAGTCATACTAAGTGTACTTAACTAAGAGAGTCAAAGGTTGATAAAGATATTAATTAACTAGGAAAGCATTAAACATTCAACAATAATTAATTACTAATTATCTTAATTTGTATGCTGCAAAGTTTATCATAAAGTTTGTCTTTATTGCTATACACAAATGTGTGCTCAGGTACAAATTTGCTCGAATAAAGATCTGTTTACTCTATGAGTCCTACTATGGTCACACAGAAATTATTCTAACTCTGAAATGACTAAACTACAAGAATCTAGCTAAGGTTCTAAGTCTTACTACTTTGGAACAAAGGGCACTGCCTCTTATTTATAGAATATGAAGTAGGATGTGATATCACATGGTGGATGCAATATTGCGTATGCGATATCGCATACACGATATCACAGCTCATCATACCCCCATGACTGAATGAAAACTCTTCCTCAAGTTCCTTACAAAATATTGGGAAGGTATGGGATTATTGACTTGAATGACAACTAATGGTGAATGGGGTGACATGGGAACGGGTCAACATTACAATACATGGCAACATTAGTGTTCTTGACCACAAGAGTGAACATTATACACATTTGACATTCAACCTTATTTGGAAGCTGAGAAAGAAGAGAGAGAGAGAGAAAAAAAAGAAGATGTGTCACTACCGACACCAATATTGTGCCTTCCATTGTCCATCCATGAACGCCGCATCAATCTTGTTCCTTGCACAACTGTTCTATCACCAATCCATCATGAGTGTTTCCTCTAGGTCCAGTCCATTGATGTATGATTGCCATCTCCACACACAACACAGTCACATATGAGCAAGGATAAGTAAGTCACAATATAGTTGATACCTTGCTTCACTGTAAGGTCCATTGGCTGAGTTGTGACATGGCCGATACAGATTCTAGAGAGATAACACTGGTGACTACCCAAGGTGTAGGGGTTAGGAAAAATTGAAAATATTGGACCAAGGCCCCCATGACTAAGATCAATCCTTTGGTAGCGATAGAATGGGAAAAGATAAGGAATAAGAAAGATGGAGAAAAAGAAAAAATGGCAATGCCAATAAAATGGATGTTAGAGGTGGGAATGAACAAAAAAAATGTTGATTATTTGAATGTTTAAGGGAAAGAAGTTAACTGATGCACCAAATAGGAATGATAATGGATCCTCCCCAAAGTAGGCTCATGCTCTTTATGCCCTAACAAACCCACATTCAAAGAGTCTGTAGGCTCTAGAAATGTCGTTTGGGAGCAAGAGTTGAAGACTTAACCCCAAGAATTCACCAAAGAGAAAAAAATTCATCAACCAAAATATATACTACTGATACATCCGACAATGAGGTGAAAGATGGAGAAAGAATGATGGGAAGAAGAGAATGAAATGGAGTCCCAAGAGCAAGATGGTGTACAAACCCTTTTGTATTTATGGTTAGTGTGACTGAGTAGATATCATTCCAAATCCAGCCTCAAAAAATCCACATCTAGTGACTTCGCATTAATACACTTGGCCAATCCATCCACTTGAAGTAATAAGAATGCTTCCACCAAAAAGTCACCACCATTCCAAAGAAACGAGAAAGGGAAAAGTAGGAATTGAGAAAGGGTCTTAGTTAAAGAGAACATGTTTGTTTAGTTCCATAAGCAGTGCTTGTAGCCTAGATGATTATTTTGTCTAAGGGATGTGCTTTGAATTCTCACTATTTTTTTTATTTTTTATTTTTTGCATGAGAACCACACCATGAAAAGACTTATTTTTATTAGCTTAGCTTACCAATAATGGAGCAATGTCAGAATGGTCAAGAAAACTCAAGAAGAAAACATCCAAGCACCCAAGAGAATGGCAAAAAGAAAAATGCATCAAATCCCCTTGAAGTCACACCCTTTTCAGTCCTTGAGTCCTTCCTTAGTTTGAGAAATGCCTAGTCACCAATTCGTTAATAGTTTTATTATTAAGAAAGGGACCATACAATTCGAAGCCAAGAAAGACCATAGAAATTCATGAATGCATGGATGACATGGACTCATTGCTTGTTATATCAAAAGAACGATACCTTAGTATCAACATTATAACTCAAAGGTAAAAACCAAACATTAGCAATCAATAGAATACAATTCATACCACCATCAGGAGCACTTATTAGGTGATGAACCTAACAAAAACAAACAAAGACAAAAAAAGAGCAAAAAAAAAAAAAAAAGAACAAACAAAACAAAAATAAAAAGAAACCAAACAAAACAAACAATCATACAAAGAAATGAAAAAGTATAAAAAATGTTGCCAAAAAAAAAGTTAAAGAAATTTGTAAAAATAACTTAAAAAGGAATTGAGGGCCTAAATTGGTTAGCAGAGGTGGCCATCTCCCCTATGACTAAGTTGGAAGAAGGAGATCCAAATTAGTGAGTAGGGTTGTCCCTTCTCAGAGGTACTCTGTGCACTGACCATTCTAAATTCATGGAAAGGTTTGGTCTATTGAACATTGACCAAAAATCTCTTATTAAGGCTCTTGTTTGAATTTTTTAGGAATTTCCAACTTCCCATAATTGATGTTTTCCAGGTTAAGGTTTGGAAGTTGATGACGGACTTGCTCTAATGCATCTACGCTTTCAATGTAAGTGCAAGTTATTCCCTTAGTTAGTTCCATGCACGTTAGTGAGTTTCTCTTTTGATTAGCTATCAGCCACTAGGTGTCTTCTTGTTGTGAGGTTGCTGCATATAGGCATTTTTGTAGGTTAAGGTCTTGTGCACGTCGGTTGCATGCAGGCAATGCTAACTTTTGTACAACCCATGATTTCTGCACGTAATCGCACCCTGTATCATTGTATGCAATGCATGGAACCTTCTTTTTCTTGATCTTTCCAAAAGTGTTATCCTTAGATATTTTTAGGAAAAGATTGCAGATTCCTAGGTGTGCATCTATCGTACTTAGCCATGCCCTTCCCATTATTATTGGGAAGTCCCCTTTATTGTTGTTCACTTGTATCACCAAGAAAAATCAGCTGGGTATGACCACCCACACACAGTGGTAACGATGTCCTCCACCAATCCCAAGGGAATAGTGATGGACTGGTCAGCTAGCTCTAGGTGAATATTGCTCTTCCTTAATGGAGGCAGGTTCCAAGCTTTGTACATCTCTTGTGATATTAAGTTGACTCTAGAACTTGAGTCTAGAAGAGCTTTGCATGGCTCATTCCCAACTATTTGGAGATATATTAGAGGGCTTCCAAGATTAGAGAATTTGCTAGGAAGGTGGCCAACCTTAATCCAACCAGTAATGTCATGTGTTAACATAATCGTATGCATTTAGCTTGATGTTTGGTTTGAAGGGAGCTCTGAAGCCTTGTTTGATGGGGAGGCGTTCAGAGGTTCAACTGCTTGTGGTTGTGAGGGCTTGGTTGGACTGTTGGTTCTGAAGAATGGTCTTTTTTTCATATGGTTGTTAGAACCAATAGTAGGTTGAGGATTCATAGTCCTCATGGCATTGTGTTGCTGCAGTTGAGTAGGGAGTTCCCCTTGCATTGTTGGAGTGGGTGGTAATGGAGCTACTGGTGTGAGAGTTGTAGATGGATTTGAAGGATGGTATGTTTATGGGTTATCTTCCCTAGGAGAAGGAGTTCTATAATACTCATGAGCTTGGTAGTGATGTTGTGGTGTAACATGACTAATAGAGTCTCGTGGAGAGATTGGATATTGCATGTAGTAGCCATATGAGTTTGGTTATTGGTAGGGGTATTATTGCCTTGGTGGTGGCATCCCCCAAGACTGTGGGTATTGCCACTATTGATGTTGCTCAATGAGTTTTGGTGGAGTTCTACTTGGATAATATGTAGAAGGTTGGTGGAACTACCTTGGTTTACCTTGGGGATAAGGTAACTGTTGGGGTGCTTGCCATTTATTAAGTCATGGGTTGAGTGCATACACCCCAGACTCTTGTAGATGTGACATCACTGGGCAACATCCCTTAGGATGGTCGTATTGGCATATCTGACATCCACCATAATTATCCATGTCTGAATCCAAAACCTCTTCTATGATGCCCATTTTGCCCTTACCCTTGTTACATGCATTGTCCACTTCTCTCTTTTTCTTTTTTTAACAGTCACTACGTCGCTCCCTAGACTCTACAAATTTCAGAATAGTTTTAAACCTACTATTCAGGGAGTCCCATATTTGGTCTACCTTTGTCGATACTTCTGTTGTTAACTTTTGGAGTGGAAAATTTTTCCTATTCACTATCTCTTCAAGTGGTGACTCTTCTTCTTCCTCACAAAATCTCAATCCCCTTTTTTGGAGGGAAGGATCTCAGTTGTATTCTTCTGCACTTTCTCTCTTTCATAGCTAACCTTCTTCTTTCGCTACTTGATCTAGAAATCTATGAATTTGATGAGAACTAAGCTCTAATAATCTTCCTTGGGCATACATTCCAAGGGTTCTTCTTGTTTCATGCCTAAGTCCATCCATGATATTGCATAGTTGATCCTGCTGTGAATAACCATGGCCAGGGCAACAATGTAACAGTGCATAATAGTGGCCCATGGTGGCATCCAAGGGTTCATGATTTCCTTGCTTCCATCCTTGGATTTGATTTTGTAGGTTATACACTCAGGAGTATGTTTGGTACTTATCATTAAACAGTTCTAACATTGTACTCCACCTCCGAATGGATTCCGGTTCTAAGGACCGATACTAGCTTTCAACTTCTTTCACTAGTGTCCTTGGGAACAACTTCATTTTTTGCCATTCCTTTTCTATGTTTTTCAAGGCACATGCATCGTGCAATGATTGTAAATGATTTTGAGGATCAACGTTGTATCCCCCTTCAAATCATTAGATGTTGCTCATGCCTAACCTCTTGATCCTACTATCCTTTTGGTGCCTTGTTGGAACTCTTACGGCCTTTGTTATATCTAGCATGTTTCTAGTTTCAAGTAGGGGTTCTTCGTGATCATCTTGTTCATAGTGTCTATGGTGTCTATGCAGCTCCCTACTCTCCCTTCTTCTATGCCTTGATTCCTTAGAGTGCCCTCATCCTCGTTCTCGACTGTCTCGTCAATGTTTTTCACTCTATTTTCCTTTATCCTCACGATTAGTTTCCCTATGACTGCATCTGGACATTGAAGAAGAGGGTGAAGGTGATGATGAAGGTGAAGAAGAAGGAGAACCATTGCCATGATGGTGCTTTCTACCTTCTCTTCGGTGGTCTCAGCCTTACTCGTGATCACGATCAGAACATCCACCCTTATCATGTGTTTGTGTTCCCTTGTTGAACAGTTCGTGTTTGTGGGTATCAGAACTAGGGTTGTGAATAATGGAGTGGAGGTTCTAGTACACCACTTCCTAACCATTGTTAGGAGGAGGAACATCATTTTGTGAGGAACCTATTGAAGTAGGTTCACCATCCTCAATTTCTCTCAAGACGTGCAGAGCGTTATGGGGCCATTTACCCTTCAAGGATGTATTGTATCTCTCCTATCGCAAGTTCCTTTGATGTTGTGCTTCTGTGGGATGATAGTCCCTTATGTCATGATCACATACAATGTATTCCACATATAAAAGTGACATGCCTATTCGTGTGAGAGCATGAAGTTGCATGTTGGGAACTAATCAGTTTAGAGGCAACACTATGTTGCCCTCCAAGTCTCTCCAACGTAGTTGTTCATCTTGGTGGAGAATAAAGGTGAAATTAGGTACATACTCATCAGGATGAGTATATACCATACAAAACTGTTGAGGAATTGGCAGATCTTGGTTATGTGTATTATGCCGTCGACTATCTCTTGTGTTAGTCCTAGGTGGTGAAGTGCTCTTATGTGAAGAAGACATCTTGTCTTGTTTAGTGTGTAATGTACCATTGTCTTGTCCTTCTTTGATTAACCCTAAGGATTCATTCTAACATTCTAATGATATGGATGATTTCCTATGTTCTACGTAGTGCATAAATAACTAAGTCCTTGGAAATGGCACCAATGATGAGTGGCGAGGTACCCCTGCACTCAACCATACGAATACGAGCATTTCATGCATGATCTAGTCAAACTCCAAGGACTAAGTGCTTATGTGCCTTAATGGAACAATCAAAGTTAATCAATTGTTGTTTTTCCAAACGTACTTGTATTGTCACGGTTGTATGATTAAGTAAGCTTGAGGTATATGTTTTTTATAGCTTTTACCTTTTTTATGTCTTCTACTAATAAAAGAGAGGGAGAGAGAAATAAGTGGCTAATTTAAGAGAATATAAAAATATAAACAGAAAAGATATAAAAATCATATACCTCAGACTTACTTAACCATACAACCATGAAAAATACAAGTAAGTTTGGGAAGACAACGAATGATTAACCTTAAGTGTTCCATGAGGCGTATAGGCACTTAGTCTACGGAGTTCGACAGGATCACGCGTGTAACACTTGTATTTATATGGTTGAGTGTAGGGGTACCTAGCCACTCATTGTTGGCACCATTGCCTTGGACTAAGTGTTTGTGTGCTAAGTAGAACATAGGAAATTGTCCACATTGTTGGGAGCTTAAATGAACCCTTAGGGTTAATTAAACAAAAAAATTATATAATAGTTAAATAGCATACCGAATTAAATCAAGATGTCTTCTTCTCATAAGAGCAAGTCACCACCTAGGGATCATACTATAAATAGTTGGTAGCATCAAACACATAACCAAAATCCACTAGTTCCTCAATAGAATCACGTGGTATATACTCATCATGATGAGTATATAACCGATTTTACCTTTATCCTCCATTAGGATGAACAGCTGTGATGGAGAGTTGCAAGGTAACATGGTATTACCTCCAGATCGTTCAGTCCCAAACATGCTCCTCTGTGCTCTTACATAGATCAACATGACACAACTATATGCTGAATATGTTGTAGGTGATTTCAACACAAGGGATTATCATCCCACAGAAGCACAACGTTTAAGGGACTCACGACAGGAGAGCCACCATAAATTGTTGAACAGCAAAGGGGTCTCGCATGCCCTAAGTGAAATTGGAGATGGTGAACCACTTATAATGGGTTCTCCATGTTCTCCATCAAATGATGTTTCCCCTCCTAATTATGGTGAGGAGGTGGGGTATCAAAACCTACGCTCTACAATACACAACCCTAGTTCGGATCCCCGTGAATGCTAACTATTCACTACGGGAACAACAACACATGACAAGGATAGGCACTTAGATCGTCATCATGATTAGGGCCCTAGCAACCGAAGATAAGGTAAGAAGCATCGTCATGGTGATGGTTCTCCTTCTTCTTCCCCTTCATAACATCACTCACCCTCTCCTTCCACATCTAGGCATAGCCATAAAGAGCATAACGATGAGGATAAGGGTAAATGAGATGAGAGACCTCGACGAGAGAGTCGAGAGAGAGGATGAGGGTAGTCAAGAGAATCAAGGCACGAACAAAGGGAAAGTAGGAAACAACATAAACATCATAGACGTCATGAGGGAAATGATCATGATGAACCCCTACTAGCCACCTAAAGTATGCTAGATATAACGGAGGAAGTTAGAATACCGACAAGGAATCAAAAAGATAGTTAGATCAAAAGATTAGATATGAATAATATCCCATGCTTTGAAGGGGGATATAACACTGATTTTCAAAATCATTTACAAGCATTCCACGATGCCTACACTTTGCAAAACATAGAAAACGGGTGGCAGAAACTAAAGTTGTTTCCTAGGATACTCATAAAGGAAGCAGAGAGTTGGTATCGGTTCTTAGAACCAAAAACCATTAGGAGATGGAGTACGATGTTAGAATTATTCAATGATAAATACCAAATGTACTCCAGAGTGTCTAACTTGCTTAAGTAGATCTAAGGATGGAAGCAAGGTAATCATGAACCCTTGGATGTTGCCATGGGCTAATACTATGCATTGTTACATCGTTGCTCAGGCGATGGTTACACACAACGGGATCAACTCCACCACCTTGTAGATGGGCTAAGACATGAGACTAGGAGAACCCTTGGGACTTATGCCCAAGGGAGATTATCTGAGCTTAGAGCCCATGAAATTCATTGATTATTGGAGCAAGTAGCCAAAGAAGAAGGGGAGCTATGGAAAAGAGAGAGTGTGGAAGAATATAACCATGATCCTTCCCTTCAGAAGAAGTGAGTGAGATTTTGTAATGAGGAGGATGAGTCACCACTTGAAGAGTTGGTGAATAGAAAAACCTTTCCACTCCAGAAGTTAACAACCAAAATGTCAGCTAAGGTGGATCAATTGTGGGATTCCTTAGACTCTAGACTTGAAACTGTCTTGAAAATCATAGAGGAGAGACGCATGCCATGCATGTCACAATGGTAAGGGGAAAATAACTATCTTCAATGAGGCTGTGGATTCTGACATAGACAATGATGGTGGATGTGAGATCTACCAATATGACCATCCTAAGGGATGTTGTCCAATCATCTCACATCTGCAGGAGTCCGGGGTGTATGCGCTTAACCCAAGACTTAACCAACAGCAAGTACCCCGAAGGTTACCTTATCCTCAAGGTAACCCAAGACAGTTCCACCAATCATTAACATACTATCCAAGTGGAACTCCACCACAACCCATCAGGAAACATCAGCAGTGGCAACACCCATAGTCATGGGGGATGCCACCACCTAGACAGTAATACCCTTACCGACAACCAGATCCTTATGGCAATTACGTGCAGCAATCGGTTTCTCCAAGTGACTCTATGGGTTACACAACTCCCCAACATCACTACCAAGTTCAGGAGTACTTTAGAAGAACTCCTTCTCCTTTGGGAGATGCTCCACATCCATACCTTCCTCCAAATCCATCCATCACTCTTCTGTTGGTAGTTCCACTACCACTTGCTCTAATAATGCAAGGGGAACTCCCCACTCAACCACAACAACGTAATGCTATGAGAGCTATAAAAATTCAACCTGCTATTAGTTCTAACAACCACAAGAAGAGAAGACCTTTCTTTAAAACCAAAATCCCAAACAAGCTCTCACAACAACAAGCGGCTGAGTCTGTGCATGCTCCTCCAACATACAAGGCTTTAGGGCTCCCTTTAGTCCAACAATAGAGCTTAACGCATACGGTTATGTTAACACATACATTTACCAATTGGATCAAGGTAGGCCACCTTCCTAGGAAACTCTCTGAGCCTGAAAGCCCCTTAATCTACCTCCAAGTCATCGAGAATGAACCACATAAGGCTCTTCTTAACTCAGGTTTCAGAGTCAACTTAATCTCATGAGAAATGTATCAAGCCCAGAACCTACCCCAACACAATAAGAGAAATATTCCATTAGAGCTGACTGACCAATCCATCACCATTCCCTTGGGATTGGTGGAGGACATTGTTACCACTGTGTATGTTTGGTCATACCCAGCTAATTTCCTAGTGATAGAAGTCAATAGTAACAATGGGGGCTTCCCAATTATAATGGAAAGGCCATGGCTGAGTACAATAGATGTGTACCTAGGGATCCATGATCTTTCCTTGGAGATATCTAAGATAAAAATTTATGGAAAGATTGAGAAGAAGAAAGTTCCATGCATCACATACAATGACTCAGAGGGTGATGGCATGGAGGAATGCTTAGCATCTCTTCCATGTAACTGGTGTGCCCAAGAAACACAAATATAAAGGTGCATGTATGTAGCAACCACATAAGTAGTGGACACCTCGTGGTTGACAGCTAATCGAAAGAGCAACCCACCAACATGCATGGAATGAACTAGGGAAACAACCCAAGCTTGTAATGAAGGCATAGACACATTGGAATATGAGTGTTGTCGGCTTCCACCCCTTAATCTAAGAACATCAATCAGGAGAAGTTGGACACTTTTGAAAAATTCAAATAGGCGTTCATTATTTTGGATCTCTCCCTTTCTATTCAATCATGGGGGAGATGGCCACCTATGTTGATCATTAGGGGTCCTCAGTTCTTTTTAGTTTTTTTCTACACATTTTTGTTTTGCACATTTTTATTTTACACATTTTTGTTTCACACATTTTTGTTTTACACATTTTTTTTTTTTGCACATTTTTGTTTTACAAATTTCTTTAACTTTTCTTGTTTTGTTTTACAACATCGTTATACTTTTTCATTTTTTGTGTGTGTTTGTGTGTGTGTTATCCATCTTGTAAGTTTGTCATTTAATAAATGTTCTTCATGATGGTATGAATTGTTTTCCTATTGATTGCTAATGTTTGGTTTTTACCTTTAAGTTATGATGTTGATATTAAGGTATGTTTCTTTTGATCTGACAGGCAATGAGTTCACTTCATCCATTCCTCCACAAAATTCTATGGTCTCTCTTGGCTTGGAACTATCTAGTCCCTTTCTAATAAGAACCATCAACGAATCGATGATTGGGTATTTCTCAAACTAAGGAAGGAATCAAGACTTGAAAAGGGTGTGATTTCAAGGGAACTTGGTGCATTTGTGTTGGCCATTCTCTTGGGCACTTGGATTTTTCTTCATGGGTTTTCTTATTGTTTCGATGTTACTCAATTATCGAAAAGCTAAGCTAATAAAAATAACAAAGTCTTTGCATGGTGTGGTTCTCACACATAAAAATACAAAACAAAAAAAAAACAACAAGAAGAAGAAAGAAAAAAAGAAAAAGTGAGAATTCAAAGCACACCCCTTAGAAAAAATAATCCCTTGGGCTACAAGCATTGGTTATGGAACTAAAATAAACATGTTCCCTCTAACTAAGGCCCTTCTTGCTTCCCATTCTCCCCTCCTTCATTTCGTCAGAATGGTGGTGGCTCTTGGGTGAAGGCATTCTTGTTATTCAAGTGGATGGATTGGCTGAATGCATTAATGTGAAGTCACTGGATGTGGTTTCTTTGATGTCGAACTTGGAATGGGATCTACTAAGTCACATTAATTATGAAACACATAAGGGGCTATACACCACCTTGTTCTTAAGACTCCATTCCACTCTCTCCTTTCCATCCTTCTTTCCCCATCTATCACCTCATTGCTGGTTGTATCAGTAGTCCATATCTTGGCGAATGCATTGTTTTCTTTTTGGTAAATTCTTATGGTTAAGAATTTAACTCTTGTTTCAAATGACATTTCTAGAGCCTACAGACTCTTTGAATGTGGGTTTGTCAGGGCATTAAGGGCATGAGCCTACTTTGGGAAGGACCCACTAGCATTCCTACTTGGTGCATCCATTAAATTCTTTCCCTTAACATTTTTGCAATCCACTCTCTTTTGTCCATTTCCATCTTGACCTCCATTTCGTTGACATTATAGTTGTCTCTTTTTTTGCATCTTTCTTATTCTTTTTCTTTCTCCATTCTCTGGCTACCAGAGGTTCGCTCTTAGTCATGGGGGTCCTGGTCCAATATTTTTGATTTTCTCCTAACCCCTACACCTTCGATAGTCATTATTAATAGATCTCCAAATCCGTATCAGCCATACCAAAACCCATCCAATGGACCTTTTACCAAAGCAAGGTATCAATTACATGAGGATTCATTTACCCTTGTTAATATAAGACTATGTTGTATGTGTAGATGACAATCATATAACAATGCATTAGATCTAGAGGGAACACTTGGAATGGATCGGTGTTGAAGCAGCTATGCAAGGAGCAAGCTTGATGGCACACTTACGAATGGACAACAAAAGGTGAAATCTTGGAGTTGGTAACAACAAACATCTTTTTTCTTCTCTCTTCTCTCTCAGCTACCAAATGAGGCCTGATGTCAAATGTATAAAGTGTTCACTCGTGTTATCATGAACACCAATGTTGTTTTGTCTTGTAATGATGATCCGTTCACATGTCATCCCATTTACCATTAGTTCCATTCAGTCAATAATCCCATACCTTTTCAATATTTTGTAAGGAACTTGAGGACGATTTTTCATTTGATCATGGGGGTATGATGGGATGCGATATCGCATCTTCCCCCACGATATCGCATATGCGATATCGCGGTGCATTGCCAAGTCTATAAATAAGAGGCGACTCTCCCTTGTTTCTATTTCTAGGCCTAGACCATAGCAAAACTTTGGTAGTTTTACCTCTCCAGAGATAGAATACTTTCCATGTGCCTGCAGTAGGAACTCCAAAGTGAACGGATCCTTATTCAAGCAAATATTGTACCTGAACACAAGTTTGTGTCCGGAAATAAAGACAAACTTCTTGGATAAACCTTGCAATGCATGGACTAAGCTAAATAGGCTAAATAGGAATTTATTTATTATTTTTCATTTAATTTCTTTATTAGTTCATTAAATATCTCTCAACCTTTCTCCCGTAGTTAAGTGCATTTAGTACGACCGCTTCGAGCACTTGTGTTATGCTTGGTGATCCCAGTAACAAATAGCGTTTGGTAACCAAGGATGCATAGGTTCAGGTTGTGAACGGTAAGTGGGAACAGATGCTGATGCTAGGTTAATTAAGTCTTAGTTAGTTAGTTAAAGTTAGTCAATTAGTCTCTTCACCCTTCACCTTATTAGCATAGGAGATAAAATAGAAAAGATATAAAAATCATATACCTCAGACTTACTTAACCATAAAACCATGAAAAATACAAGTAAGTTTGGGAAGATAACGAATGATTAACCTTAAGTGTTCCATGAGGTGTGTAGGCACTTAGTCTACGGAGTTCAACCGAATCGCACGTGTAACACTCGTATTCATATGGTTGAGTGTAGGGGTACCTCGCCACTCATCAATCTATTATGGGTTTACCATTAAGATGAGCAAAGAATTTGATGATGATTTACTATGACTTATTCTTTACTTAATGCCATGGTCTTGAATGCATCTTTTTATCATGCCTCCAAGTAGTACATGTAATGATCAAAACTTCTACCAATCAATAATTTTATAAGATTAAAGATATGATCATCATCATTTTGTATATTTTTCTATGTAACAATAGGATAATTTAACCATTCATATTTATGTTTTTAAGTCTACTTTTCTTTTTAACATGTATCTCTTTAATCATATATAATCCATGTATATTATTATAACTCAAATAAAAAGGCATAATAACAAGGAAAAATCATAGAAAATTGAAAGTACATTTAACACGCATAATAAATCATGGCCAATGACTACACATAACCTTTTACAAATTCCCTAGTGATGAGTGGTGAGGTACCCCTACACCCAACCATACGAATCACAGCATTCACACATGATCTAGTCAAATTCCATAGACCTTAAGTTCATAAGTACATTGGTTCTAAGATGAAAAATCTAATCAAAATGATCATTGTCTTCCCAGTTCCACTTGTGAAGTACAACTATATGGTTAAGTGCAACTGAGGTATATGATTTTTATCATTTTGTATTTTATAATTTTAATCACCTAAAACAAGAATGAAAGGTAGAGGAATTTAATATCTAATTAATCTACTACCTAGCTAGCCTAACATAAGTACCCATTCCCACTCCCCAAACATATCCTGAATGCATGTAGCACTACTGGGTTACCAAATGTTAAGTGTTTCTGGGTTACCAACTGCTACACGTATGCTCCAAGTGGTCATACTTGTGTTCATTAACAAGTAGAAATTAATTTCTTAATGAAAAGGCATTAAAGTAAAGTGCATGAATAATAAATGCATTAAAGAAAACATTAATCTATTCTCAGTGCTACAAGGATTATCAAAAGGGCTCATCTTTATTCCCATCACACTACTATGCTTAGGTACATCAATGCTCGAATAAGGTCAATACACACTTAGACTCCTACTGTAGGCACTCAGAAATATTCTAACTTTGGAATGACTAAACTACAAGAAATTTGTTACTCTATGAAAAAACTGATGAAAAAATATATGAAAATTGTGAACCCAAGTGCTATATTTATAGGTTGACATATACCCCATGATATCGGATATTCAAAATTGCATCTTGGGCTCCGATATTGGGTATCTGATATCAAGGCTTTGATATCAAATCAAACCAAAACATGATTAATCATCTAGTAACCATAAAAGTTTATTCAAAACATGAAGGACATGATTAGATAAAAGAAACATGAATTGAAGACATAAGAAAACAAAACTCAAAAATAGGCTAGTAATAAGTACCTATGAATCAAATTCTAAAGCAAACAAATACAAGAAACATAAGAGCTAGGTTGATGGATAAATAATAACTATATCTTATGTTACATTGCTAATGTGAACATTGAAATGTCTTCATTAATTACCCAAATTTGTGAACTTAGTGATCCTTACTAAATATTAGAGTTAATCATCCATATCCTCAAGTAACATTTGGAAAATATATATTATGATGATATTCAAATATGAAAAAGGTTATGATCTAATCTTGTTGAAATGGTAATGAAAGCTAATCACTATCTATTTAACAATGTTGATGTGGTAGTTGGATGTTATATAAACAATGACCAAGTTCATTGACATGGAAATAATAACAACTTAATTTTTCATTCAACTTTGTGAGTAGAATGGTTAAATCTTGAATTAGTAGTAGTATTATTTGTTAACATGACAATGGTAAGCATCCTATCACTTACATAATCCTATCAATGTGGTCATTATAATCATATAATCAGCTATCTAGTTTTATTGATGTGATTGTTTTAGTTATTTGATTGATTATCTAGCCTTGTTGACTATTGGCACATTTTTACCATTTCATGGAACAGGTGGACTTATTTGCAGATGGTGAGGTATAGAATCCTAATGAACTGAAACTATTCAAGGAGGATTATGTTCTTTCTTGTAAAGAATTCTGCAACAGTTAATTAACCATGAAGTTGGAATAGAAATGAAAATTTTGTTGAATTGAATGTTTTGAAAATCAAGGGATAATGACATTGCAATTGGGAATGTTGGCATGAGGGTTTATCTAGAGTTAAAAGAAAATGGTGTATCAATTGTAGATATCTCTCTAGCTTATGATAGAGTAGCTCTAGTTAGTTTTTTTGTAATAAAGTGCAGAGAAGATGAATATGGAATCGGCCTTGATATAACTGGGATTACATTCGAGGTGCCACAAATTAAAATGTGAGAGTACAACTCCACTTATGCATTTGATTGTATACGCATACATATATTTATATATCAACCCATGCATCAAATCCATGGTTATTATCTCTACTACTATGATATAAATAACAATAAAATATAATATTGATTTAAAAAGGGAATTTATGCAACAATTGTTCAAAGTCCTATGAGAGTTGAACACTTGTCAATTGAAATGGTGGTTATAACCACCACAAAGGCCACTTGTCAACTACAACCTCTTTATCTCCACAATG
>MNCI01019716.1:54075-92069 GCA_015680685.1 Gnetum montanum
GCCCCACACCCTGCCCCTCTTTTTCATGTTGGGGTTTCCATTGCCAACATGGAAAGTTTGGGGGAATGGCTTTGTAGCTTTTTATGATGAATTTGACTATGCATGAGTGTCCACAAGGTTGCTGGTATTCACCATCAAGGCCTAAGGTCAAGATCTAGTCATTTTGAAGGCTATGAGGGGGTTTTCAAGTGTCGCCCCTTCCATTCATGCTGAGGGTG
The DNA here is from genome assembly GCA_015680685.1 of Gnetum montanum. Classification (NCBI taxonomy): domain Eukaryota; kingdom Viridiplantae; phylum Streptophyta; class Gnetopsida; order Gnetales; family Gnetaceae; genus Gnetum; species Gnetum montanum. The sequence continues at coordinate 54,294 of MNCI01019716.1, forward strand.
GGAGGCTCAACATAGAAGGGATCTTCCTCAATCAATAAAGTCATATCTAGGCTAGATTGAAAGCCAATCAACCATTCATGTCAACCTTTAGGATTGTCATTGTCAATGATTAATATTGGATGTCAAGATCCAATAGTTTGGATCCTTCTAAGTGTCTCATGTAGTCTTCCCCATTTCTTCCATGCTAGGCATGGTGGCCTCAATGTGGATGAGAGGGATGATAATTCTATACCATACTTGCTCACTTTTGGGGCTTTTGAAAGCTCCAAAGGATTCTGGCAGGGTCTAGATATCACTAAGCATCAAGAAATGGTTATTAGGTAATTGGTTTAGGTCATTTTTGGCTTCCTCCCATTAATCCACACTAAGGGTAAGAGGCTCAACATGGAAGAATCCTTCCCTAGCATGGAAAACACTGAATCCTAGATTTCAACTAGTTTTAACTAGGTTTGGTGAAGTTCTAAGGCTACCAAAGATGCTTGGAGGGGTTCTAGGTTATGTGGGGCCCATTTTGGGGTTAGACTTGGGCTAGGTTGGTGCTAGGAGATAAGAATGGATGTTTCCCCCATTCTTCCATGTTGGGAACTACTACCCCAACATGGAAGCCCATGGTGTCTAGCTATGTTCATGTCTCAGGCACTTTTGGGAACCCAGGGTTGAAAAAGATAGGTTTGGATTACCAAAAATAGGAAAATATTTGTAATTCTAATGATTTTGCAACATAGGAGGCATGTTTCCATATTAGGCATGGTATTTCTGGCATGGATTCATGGGGGATAAGGCTTCCATAAGGTTTTAAGTGTCAAATTATAAAAAAGTTTAGTGTTGATGCAAATTTTCATTCAGAAAGAAGGTGCAAGGTGGGCACCACAATCCAAAAATTTAAAATTTTGAAAATTGAAGTTATTTCCCACCCAAAAATAATGTGAACTTTAGTGCACTTGTAGTTATGGTACACTAACTTAGTAGCTATGGTTTCAAGGTGTGTTTACGTTTTAGATAAATTTTATATGTCAAATTTTGCAAGTTTTGATCATAACTATTATTCTACAAAAATAACACATCATAGGAGAGTTTTGGTAGAGGTTCTTGTGGTAGCAACAACTAGTTTTTAGTGTGGAAGCCTCCCATCTTCCTCACAGCCAATGTTGATCTCCCATCCTTCTTAGTTTTCAGTCATTCCCAATCTTGAGGCTACCATGGCACTAAAGCAATGAGTGGGAAAGAGTTAGAAACCTATGATATAGAAGGTGGATGAACATGCCCAAGAGGTAGAAGAAGTACCTAGGCCCTTCTATGTCTAGGATTCTTCTATTAATACTCCAAGGTAGGCAGTTCTACCTATTTTTTCTTTTGTTTTCTATGGTTTTTCTAGTTTTGTTTCCCATGTGTTGGAGTCATTTTTTCTACATCTACTCTAGTGGAGGGATTAAAGTATACTTTTGATGAAATCCCGCCTCCTATTTTGGCCATTTCCACATGGATCCATGGTTGTTTTGTTGCTTTAGCTTTTGTATATTTGATTTTGAAAATAGGGCTTTTTGTTTCATGCTTTTTTCCCAAAATTTTGGAGTGTGGCCATTTTTTTAGATCTAGACCTTAGGATTTGTTAAAATTAGATTTTAAAAAAATCATACCCTATTATTTTGGTGTAAATTTTACTGTGTTTCAATGGGTTTGGCTATTTCAACTATTTCCATGGCTATATGAAATCTAGCTTTTGAGGTTTTTCATGTTTTGAAATGAAAAAGCAAGCAATGTTGTATAATTTTTCTTGGGAGAATGGGTACACATTTGTGAAATTGAATATTATTGATTCATATCCCTCCATTTAGGCTTTCTCATAGACATTATCTCATGTAATTTGGATTCCTAACAATGAAGTTATGGTTGTTTTCCTAATGTTGCGTAGTTAAGTTTTTTGTGCCACTTTTGTAATTTCATGCAATTTTACAATTTTTTTGTATGGAAATAGAAATTTGTTTGGCTATTTTCTAGTTATGGTTGAGGATTCTTTGGCTTCAACTTTACAACAGAGGTGAAATCACTCCAATTGGATTGAAAAAAAAAAGTTTCTACAAACTTTTTACTAAGCATGTGTAATAAGGATGGTTGTGCCATTCTTGGATTATTGTCCAAATTGAAAAAAATTTCTTTCATAAAGGAAAAATATTTTTAAATTTCTTTTAAGCATGGATGCATAGGGCTCAATTTAAGCTTTCAAACACTAGTGGAATCACTCTATTTGGATTTCAAACAAAATTTTGACAAATTTTTTACCAACCCTCTGTGAAAAAGGGTAAATGTTGATGGCTACAATTTTTGCTAAATTTTTTCATGTTTTATGGATATATGGCTATAATTTTGTGGTTCTAATCATCATGGATATAAGGTTCATAATTTTAGGATTCTTTTTGTGGTGGAATCACTAAAATCAAAATACCAATGAATTTTTGATGAATTTTTTGGCTATGGCTGTGTGAACAAGGAAAAATTATTGTCAAAGCATGCTACCCATTTGCAAATGGAAGTCATTGATATGTATAACTTAGGTTTTTCTTTTGTCAACATGTAAAACTAATGCTTAATTTTTTTTAAGAAAAGTAAAATGTTTTTCTATTTTCAACTAGCTTTTATTATGGCTACATGGTTTTTTATAAGTTCATGATGCTTTTTTCTAAATTTGTGCATAGCTTAGATTTTTTTTAATAAATTTATGCATGCTTTGAATAATTTAGATGTTTTTCTCTAAACTTATGCTTGCATTTTTTAAATTTATGCATAATTTAGATGTTATTTTCTAAATTTATGCATAACTAAGATGCTTTTTCTAAATTTATGCATAATTTGCATGTTTTTCTCCAAATTTATGCATAACTTAGATGCTTTTCCTAAATTTATGAATAATTTGCATGTTTTTTTTTAATTTATGCATAATTTAGATTAAGACTTAGTTTTGGGTTATAAAATTTTGGCTATAAATGCTATAAAATATGGTAACAATGCTTTTATGGAATTGTTTAAGCTAATTTAGAAAAAACACCTTAAAGCTTTTTACAAAGGCTAGTTTCACCTTCGACTAGATGTTTTTTCTAAATTTGCTAAGCATTTCCATAATGTAAGGCTACATAAGGTTGTAATAATGTTTTCTTATGGAATTACTTAGACTAATTTAGAAAAATATCTTACAACTTTTTAAAGAGGCTAATTTCACCTCCAACTAGATGTTGTCTAAATTTGCTAAGTAATTCTAATAGGTTACAATGTTTTTTGCTTTGCTTCATGCAAGGTCTTTTGTAGGCCTATCATTATCATAATGGAGATGGTTGGTATTTTGTGCTACATTGGTCATCCTAAGAACACCCCATCACAGAACATGCCTTTTGGAAAACTCTCATTGTGGTTTTGGCGTGGGGCAAGGGACTTTCTTGCTTACCTCCTTAGCAACTTCAATGTGATGCTATGGTCACACTTGTCCATGGATGTAGCCAAAATTTTTGTGAAGACCTTGTTGCCTCAAGCATCTAGCCTAATTGCTAGATACATTACTGACAAGCCACTTCCTAAGATTGCAAGGGGACAAGCGGATTCCATAAACCCACATTACCTTATAAAGATCTGGATGATGCCAAAGTATAGTTAGTATAATATTAAAAATACTCTAATGATGCTCATAGAGTCCACACATTATTCCAAAACAAACCTAGCATCATGTATCATCTATAGGGGTAAACATGGTTATTGTAATGTTTTTATGTTTTTGCCTTGACCACCTTCTCTAACTTCATTAGTTTTACAACTTCTTGTAGGTACAAGGTCAATGATCAAGGTTTTATCATCAATGATCAAATCTTAGTAGTGGCTCAAACTACTTTGGATGAATTTACCAAGAGTCATCAAATCAAGATTGCTATGTATCAATAGTTAAGAGGGTACTTTGATGAATAAGTTATCAGGTTTAACTATGTATACAAGAAGTGTAAGGATGATGGGACAATGCACAACTAGTGGGTAGATGCTGATAGCATGAATCAGACCCTTGTAGTTGGGACCTCCACAACAAAGAAAGAAAAGCTAAATGTAAAGGCTATAACTTCTAGTGTTTTATGGCTATAAGTTTTGAGTGTTTGATTACTTTGCTTGGTTGTTGAAATCACTTATGTTGATGCTAAACTTTGGTTATTTCTTCACAAGACCTTCTACCTCAATTGATGTCTCTATACCACTTTTAGGTTTACATCATGAGGATACCTTCATCCTAAAGTTTGGTGAGGTGACATCTACATAGGAGTGGCTAAAGAGATAGGCACTTGGATAGGTTAAGAAAACATCCAATGCGTAGTTTTGTTCAACGTATTCATGGCACCCATCCCTTCCGTTCCTACTAAGAAGATGTTGAATGTCATCAACTCCTTCAATGAGAAGGTTGGTCATTTTAGCATCATCATTTGAGGTATGAAGGTGAAGATGGACATAGATGTGGACCTCTTTCATAACTTGTTTGATGTTCCTACTGATGGCATTAAGGTTCCTATTAGGGTAGTAAGTGAATTAGGCCATCACAACAAAGTTCTGGAGTGGCTTGCTACCAACATGAGCCACTCTAGAATTTTGATGGATAGCTCCACAAATCCTAATGCAAAGGAATCATATCTTTTGTTTAGGTCTTCTGTGTTTCCCAGAATATTATCATGAAAGAAGGTAATCAACCTAGCACAAGGATGGACCTTTAAGAAGGTCTTGATGGAGGGAATCATATTTGATTAGGTTGCTGCTTTGGTTATTGGGCTTCAAAAGGAGATTCTTAGACTCCATGCTAACACCTCTACAATAACCCATATGTGCTTTGAATTTTTGTAGGTTATTTGAAGAGGTTTGTAGAGTTTTTGGTGGTGTATAGAAATGGATGATAGATTTCCCAAGACCCAAGCCAACTTTCTAGGCCTTGGATAAAGTACATTTATCCAATAATGTAGGCCTAGAACCCCTTAGAGGAGATGGATGATACATTATTTATCACCACTAAGAATCTTGATGTTAGGTAGTATGAGTCTCCTAATAATACTAATGATAATGAGCCTCTCTCATTTCCTGCTAGTGTCCAAGATGGTAGACAATGACATATGGAGGTCGAATGGGTAGCTAGGGAGAAACTCAAGCGGCCTATAGAGGAGGCACCCCTAGCATTAGATCAACCTACCCTGAAGAATCTTAAGCTTAATCTTAGGCCATGAAAATAGGTAGTTGTAGGTATGCTTTGTTGAAATTTGGCTATTTCATGTTTTAAATTTTATGGCTACATTGTGGTTTCATGTGTTAACTAATTTTCTATGTGTTATGATTGTAGAGAAGCATCACGATATGGTAGCCTAAGCTACTATAGAGGTAGAAAAAAGGTGTGTAAAACATGCACTCCTAAAGTAAGCTATGGTTGAAGGATTTGTCGATGTAGGTATAGATGATCCAGATGCCTTGTTGCTAAGGCAGTACTGGGTACATCCCCCATCATCAATCCCAAGGAGGAAGTGGAGGAGAAGCCAAGTATGCCTATGCTTTAATATTTTTGCTATATCTCATTTTTTATCTTTGATTTTCATCCCAACCTTTCGATGATTCTTATGCTTATAGTAGTTCCTGAGCCACCAATGGAAGCTTCCATCCCTAAGTTTTGTGTGAAACCATGGGTAGAGACTTAAATAAAAATGGAGTTCATGTGTGGGATGGCTAAGGACATCATTGATCAGTTGCATCAGGTTGCACTTGAGATAGGTAAGTATTTTGTTTTATGTGCTTCAGTCATAGGTTATGCTTACATTATGTCTATCTTAGGTTTCACATTATGTTTTATGTTTGTATTGTATGCTTGTGTAGTGCATTCTATGCAATGGGACCCTATCAAAGACATGGAGATAGACTCATTATCTAAGTTTTCCTTTGATGTGTCTAGTGTATGTGTCAATTTGTATAAGACTACAACTAATTTAGCAATGTCATGTGCAAAAACTTCATGAGAGATAGAAAGGTCCAACAAACTATGGAAGAAAGTTGTGGTTTAAGGGAAAAGACTCAAAGGAAAGAAGATATGATTAGAGATCTCTGAGATTGTAAGGCCTTTGTGAAAGTCCAAGTGGCTAACTTAGGGGAATTCCAAATAAAGCAAATCATGTGGGTCAGCTATTGGCATGTCATTTAAGACAAAGTAGTGGTCCTATGGGAGATGGAAGAACAACATATGTAGATGGATCTCATCTCCTAGAAGGCTGAGGATTGGAAGGATTACTATGCTTGGGTCCTAGAGTGGGGTAAGATAAAACAGTCCATAAGCAATAGTACAAGGCAAATCATGGGGCCTACCTACCTAAAGTGGCTCAAGGAGGAGTTAGTTCAATGGAGAAAGAAAGACTTGTTCATATGAGGGATCTAGGAAAACAATGCCTATCAACTTTTTGATAGTACTTTCAAGGTGGAGCAATCCCCTACTCTTTGGATTACCACTACTACAAGTGAAACCTATACAACTATTGCTACCCAAGAGCCTTCTACTTGGACTCCTATAGAAAAGAATCATCATTGAAATGTTAAGGGTGTTGACTTCTCCTCCTTTGATGAAGGAGAAATCATCATTGCATGCATGGCTTCCTCATTAGTAGGAATATCCTCACTAACAAGTATGGAAGTCAACATTTTGACTAGTGTCTCACAATGTGTGGTGGAAGTTATGATCAAATCATATTAGCTTAGAGTTGTGTTTTTTTTTTCCTTAATCAATTGAGTTCATTGCACTAAGGTTTTATCATTGGTTGTGGGCTTGGTACCCTGGTTGTGCTTTACTTCCTCCATGCATTGCCAAATGCAAACTTCAGCTTTAGGTTGTTACTATTGTAGCTCTTCCTTGTTGTTTTAGTTGTGGGCTTTGGTGTCCTCCTATGGCTTGTTGGTTGAAGAGGTTGCATCAAAGGAAGTCATGGGTATAGCCAAAATGGAAGTGGACTTTAGTGGGCCCACTTCCTTTCATTCCTTTGTCTGCTTGTCACCCTTGTTATCAAGCTTTTTCTTATGTCTTTTTCCTTGTTTGGCTAAAGTTTTTTGCTTGTTAGTCATTGGCTATGAGGAAGAGGCAATAGCATTAGCAACCATAGGGGGTCATTATGCTATTATTTGGGCTACAACTATTTTGATTGTATTGGGTTGGGGGACCCTGATGATAAAAGGTTCCCTCAAAGGTACTTGTGATGGTACTCTTATGACAAATCGAGTTCTTGAGATGTGGGAAGCTAAAGAAGCCCTTTCATCATAGAGGGGTATTTGATCACAAATGGTTCTCTTGCAGGTCTCTAATCATCATCTATGTTGAATGTTGAAATAATACAAGGGCTATCATTAGCATTCAACGAGTCTTTTTAAACTTGCATCAATTGGTTTTGTTGTTGAACTAGGTTGGAAGAATCTAGGACTACCTCCCTCTTATCTATCATTCATTGCAAGTCATCCTTTAGTGCAAGGTAGAAGTATATGCCATAACTAGCCAATTGATGATAATGGAAAAAGTGGTCTAGCTTGAAGTATCTAGGCAACTAGGGATCATCCTTTTTTTCCAAGTGGGTTCCTTGGCTATTTTCCATAATCACTCATATTTCTTTCATGTTTCTTTGGTCATTTTTTTATGTTGCATATGTCCACTTTTTAATAGTTGGTCTAGCAACTTGAATGGTCTTAATGGCAATGTAGTGTATTTGAGCCTATCCTTCCTTTTGAAGTTAGGTTTGGTTGTTGTCAATGCACTAGCCCCAAAGGTTGATGGTTGGTTATTGTAATCATTAGTAGGGGCCTTGGCTAGACTAACCATCAAGCCTTGGTTCATCCTCTTTTTTTTTACTTGGTTATAGTTTCCACAATCATGTTTTTTTATTTGATCTTTTCTTTATCTTTCCTAGTATGTTGGTTTTTATATGCTATATAGGCTAGATCATGGCTAGCCTCCATAGAATCCTCTATTTTTTATTTGAAGAAAATTACTACCTAAGAGACTATGGATCAACGTAGTAGAGTTCAAACTTGATAAAGTTGTTCATTGCTTCCTTAAATATGTCTAACAAGTGGGCTTTAGCTAGAGGCTCTAGTATTTTGTTCAGTAGTCCATTCCATTGCTAGATGAACTTCTATACAGGTTCTAAGGATCCTTATTTAACCTTCATGAGTTGGTCAAGCATTGTGTTAGGCCTTACGTTATACTTGAAGTGATTGAAAAATTGGGCTACTAAGTCCCCCAAAGAGGATATGGATCCCCTACATAACATGCGATACTAATTAAGAGATTTCCTAGTCAAAGACATAGGGAAAATCCTCATGATGGTATGAGGCCATGGCTACAAGAGTAAACACTTAGATTAAAAGGTAATAAGGTGAACATTAGGGTCACCTTCTCTATTATATTTGCTAAATTGAGGAATAGGGACACTAGGAGGAAGTATTAAGGATGGGACTAGAGGACTTATGGGATCATCCTAGTAGAAATCCATAATCTCAATAGTCTATGTGGTAGAAGCTTTAAGCCTTTTCAACTCCTTCATCAAGTCTTGGATCATTTGGAAGACTTGATTCAAGCCTTGCAGTGGCCCCATACGTTGTGGAGTTTGCACATATGTTTGTGATGTCTATTGTGAGGCTTGTGGCCTCGCTATGGATTGCATGATAGAAGGAAGAGGTTGTATTATGGTTGTGGCTTGTGGGCCGAACAAAGAAAAGGATGTTTGTGCTAGTACTTAAGGCCCAAATAGGACAAATGAGGTGTGTGACCATTGTGTTGCTTAGTGTTCCATGGTGGACCCCACATGAGTAGTTAATGACTTTGTGGTGGTAAAAACCATCGTTGATGGTTTTATATTTCAAGACTATGTTGTAAATGACATTGATGCATTATAGTTTGTTGTTTATGACATTGGCTAAGTTTGATGTGTGCCTATAATCAATGTGGGATCTACCATATTAGGGTAGGAAGGAGTGAAAGATGATGGCACCATGCCCATGGACAAACCAAAAGCATTAGAGGAAGGTGTTGTAACGTTGGGGGATGTTTGTTGGAATAGTCCTCCAAAGATGTTTTCAAGCACAAATTCTGCCTTAAATTCATCCTCCTCTTCCTGTTGCTCCTCAAAGCTATGCTTGTCATCTTCCTCTTTCATGGTAATCAATTAGACTAAGATGTTAGCATAGATGTCATTAAGGGGAATTTGATCATACATGGAAGGGATGTACTCCTTCCAACTCTTGTGTATGAGCTCAAACTCCCTCTTGGCCTCTACTTTAATACATGGAATTATCATGCCTGCCTATATTTTAGCACAAATGAAGTTATAACAATCTTCATTTATGGTTTCAAAATTAGGACTCTCCCCTCTAACCCTCAAAAATTACCTACACTCAATGATGGTAGGGTCTTTGGGGTCATATATCCTCATGGCTTGTTGGCTATGATCTTCACCAGTAAGGCTAAAGAGCAATTCTGTGGATTGTTTAAAAGACATGGCTATAGTGCTAAGAATGGCTTAAAAATAGGCTATAAATGGTAAAATAGAAGCAAGTTCTAGAAAATGGAATTTAAAAAATTTTAAAGAAAATGAAAATAGTGAAAAATTATGTTCTTACTATAATTAGTAAGTGAAGGATAAGAGGGGTTTACCCCCTTGCCAAGAATGAAAAGTTGAAAACGTTGGTTTCAAGCCTCATCCAAGTTGGCCTTCCAACTGCCTCTATGCTAGGTATGGAAAGGGGGAAAAGAAGGGGGGTGAGATAATTGAAATCTCACACCTTATTTCAACATTGGAGAAAAGAGGGGAAATTTTCAAGGCCTAGAATGGAAACTTGGCAGTTTTCCAAAAATGGTTTTATCAAGCTACAAAAATTTACCACAAAGGAGGGGAAAGTAGGCATGGTTGGTATGGAAACCAACATTAGTTTTGTGAAAAAAAAATATGGCAGTATGAATTAAATTATTGTTAAGGCCTCCACACTAGCTTTGCTCTAGAAATTCATAGCAAATTTTGTGAAACTTCAACATCCACACCACCTGCAACTTTCACACTAAGGTTTTTGCTACAAGGAGGGGGGTTAAAGACAGTGTTGGATTCCTTGGGAGTTTTGGCTTCAAAAACCTAGAAAATGGCTTTCAACTTACAATATTAGCAATGGAATAGAAGTAGATCTAGTCATTAAGTTGGTAACAAACCTCACACATGTGGCCTCCCAACTGCTTTCATGCTAGGTATAGTAAAGGTAGGAAAGAAGGGGGTGAGATGATGGGAATCTCACACCTCTTACCTTAATGTTGATGAGGGGAAGGATAAAGAACAAAGTGGAAAGTTGGTATTTTTCCACTAAAAATGGTTTTAGCTAGCTGCCAATTTTCTCACATTGGGAAAAATGGTAGGAAGCTAACTTACGAAAGAGTTGAACCACCTAGTTTAGAAACTAGAGAATAAATTATTGGCAATAGAAAGAAAAAATAGAGGGAAACAAATATCAATGCTAGCTTTGGACTATAAAATTTACAACAAGTGCTATGAAAAGCCAGCACCCAACCACCTGCAACTTCCATGTTTTGGTTTTAGTCACAAGGTGGGGAAAGATCACCATTGATTCTCCAAATGTTTTGCTACAAAAAATTAAAAAAAAAGTTCAAAAATGGTCATGTTGGTAACAGAGAAGAATAGATCTAGTCATAGAATTTAGGTGAAGGCTATCCTTCTAGCACTAAGAAAAATTGTTGCCACTAAAAACCTTGATCTCTAGAAAAAATCAAGGGTCCTCCGAGCAATAGTTCCTTAAACCATGAATCCCTATGACCTCCATGATAAAAATGAGATTTTGGATGCCTTGGTCAATTTGGTAGATCAACCAGGGACGTATGCAATGCAAAACATGGTAATAAAGTGAAACAGAATGTAAAACTGATAACAAATTTAAAATGATGTAGAGATAATAAGAAAATATATTTCTTACACAAAACCCAAAACTTAAAACTTTAATGAGAAAGAATAAAGTGTAAGTTAGAGAAATGTGTACAAATGATGCTTGGATGAGTAGAAAGAGAGTTCACTTATGCAAGGATTCAAAGCCCATTGAAGTCGATGTGTTCTACTTCAAGATTTGCATGCTAAGCCACTCCTAATGCTATCAAACCTCCTCCACTACAACATCAAATCTGCAGGTTGGGTCATTGCTAGGGACATGAGAAAAGTGAGAAATTTGTTTACTAGATTGCTCCACGCTAGGAATTGGAAGTCCCAGAAATGCAACTGTAACACCAAAAGTTTTCAAGTCTCAAGGCTATAATGCTTCCATCATGGGGTTTAAGAGAATGCAAGTATGGGAACTTCCAAGAACTCTTGACTGCCTAGGAATGCCCCAAGTCTAGAATTAGTGCTTGGAAAATTACTTAATTGTCTGAAAAATTGTGGAATTGCCTAAGTGTTTGTATGTCAAAAGTTGTTGAACATTGCTAAACCTATAAATGGTGTTCGAGGTTGGTTTTTATAGGTTTTGGAGCATGCATGGGGCTGCAAAATGGCTATGATTTGGCTGAAAATGGCTATAAATTGGCTGCCAAATTTAGGTGAGATGGATGCCCAAATTTGGGGATTTACTATACATAGGAAGTGCTTCCCCCCTTGGCCATTCTATTTACTATAAATAGTAACTAGGGCACACCTTCCATGCTGGAGATGAATTTTCCAAGTTGAGCTCTCCACCATGCTTGCTGAAGTAGCTGGTCAACTTTGAAGTGCAAGAGGTGTTAAAATCTTACTATTGTGGCTTCCACAGTGCGGAAAAACTTCCATGCTGAGGAGGGAAGGTTTCCAAGCTGTGCATGTGGTCTCCACACTAAAGGGAAAAAATTTCCAAAACTCCCATCCTTCCACACTAGGGGTAGGTAAGATTTATCTCCCTACATGTGTTTCTAGCATAGAAAAGTCTATACCCCCATAAAACCCATCAAATTTCCTTTTTTGGCATTTCCAAAGACATTTTTGAGACCAACCACAATCCCTTCGACCACCCCCTGCCCTTCTCACTTCCCCCACACAAAAGCCTAAATATAAACACTAGGTGATTCTTTTTAACTTGCAAAATAAAGATTTGATCACTTATGAGGAATTTTTAGCGCAAAAGTATAAAGTATGTGAAATTCCACACTATGGGTTACAATCTTCCCATTTATAATGACGTTTTACCCTAGGTTTCATGGGGTGAAACCTACATGATGAGGATTGGCTATAACATGCAAATTTTTGTGGTGTTTCAATATCATCCATAGTCTAATGGTCAAAATGAGGTGTTAAATAAATCCTTGCTGAACATGTTGAGATATTTGTGTGATGGATAGCCAAAAAAGTGGGAAAACTTATTGTATCAAGCTTAATTTATATACAATAATTTTTTTCATGTTCCTATTGAAAAAAGCTCATTTGAGGTGAATTATGATTTTCTTCTTAAGATGGTGGACACTTTGAAGAGTGTTGATGATGAAGCTTAACCTAGTGTTAATTTTGTGCAAGAAATGAGGGATCTCAATGTACAAGTAAAATTAAATCTTGAGAAGAAGGCTACAAAGAGAGTTCTCAAGAGGAATAAGGATAAAAAAAGATAAATTTTGTTGTTGGTAACTTGATTTGGATGCACTTGAATAAGAAATGGTTGAAAGGTATCATATTCTCAAAGTTAAAAGCTAAGAAGATGCAACCTTTCAAAATTAAGACTAAGATTAATGATTCTGCTTTTGAAATTAATTTACCAAATAATGTTGATATGTCTTTTATATTTAATATTTTAAATCTTGTGCAATATCATGGATCAGTTGATGAGAAGATCATACAAGATAACATCAATGAGTTGAAGAGGGATATTAATTAGTCTAAGTCTTCAATGAAGAGGAAGTAATCATACTTAAGTAGAGGAAAGCTTCTAGTACTTGGAAAGTGAAGAGGCATGAGTACTTGATCCATTGAAAATATTAGTCTACAAATGATGTTATATGGATCAATGAGACCAAACTTCATGAGTTGGGAATCACTTCAATCCCTACTTTTTTGTTCAAATGAGTTCACTTTTTGAAGGGTGGGAGAGGTGGTGTAGGGACATCTCTTATGATCCCCTTGTTCTTTCCTTATGTATGTGTTTTTGCATGTTTCAGGATTCATAGAGATATCTTAGAGGTCATGAAGCCATCTTTTCTAAGTTTTGAGCTCTCATGATTAATTTCTTAGATGTCAAAAGACATCTCTAGAATTATTGTAGACATCTCAGGCAAGATATCTGACTAGAGAGGAGATGCCTTAGATTAGTGTGAGATTTTTTACAAGTTGCTAAGATGTTTCAAGATGGGCTAAGATGTCTCACCTATAGTAGAATATGTCTTAGTTAGGAATGAGACATCTCCTAAAAATTGACACTTTCTTAGTAAGACTTCATGAAAAGGCTAAAGATAATCCGAATGGGTAGGGACACTTCCAAAATTATCATTCCAAGTTAGGAAATAGTTGAGATAAGGTGGAAAAAGATGAGAAATAGTGAAAGATCTATAAGTTGAACTTGAGGAAGGCTTCCTAGGGATTTTATCTTTCTTTCTTAATAAACATGGATTGTGTTTCATGCTTATAATATCATGAGAGGTTATGAGAGAAATGTCAAGAAAGCACATGTGAACAGCACATGAGTATGTTGCAATGCTTGATCAATTAAGTAGGTATTAACCTAGTATCTCTTGTGTTTTTTTAATTGAGATCTCAATCCTAAGTTATGGGAAGGACTCTCTATTGGTTGTTTCTTGCATTGAGGAAAACCATTATGTGGTTGTAGAGTCTAATGCTCTACCACATCGTTTGGGTGTGTGATATTATTTAGATATTTTTTGGATTATGAAGCCTTGTTGTAATTTTATTTTTGAATAATTAAAGATAGTTAGTTTTCCTATTTTTTATTGAGTTAATTATTTTTTCATAATATCTAAATTTACCAAGATTAAAGGTGAATTTAATATTGGAGTGAACTTGCTCCATCTAATTATTGGTATCAAAGCATAGTGTTGATTATTGCTTGGATTTGGTTGTGGATCTTTTTAAATTTAGATGATGCCTAAGAAGAAATAGCTACAAGCCTTAAATAAAGACATGGAGAGCATAAAGTTTTCCTTCCAACTAATGGTTGTTTGATTGGATGAAATCAGTGGAAAGGTAGATAGGAATATTGATACCAGTCATATCCAAACATGTGAAGATTATCAATATTCACATTCAGATGAAGAAATTTTATAGCCTAGTGGAGACAAAGGAGATTATGAAAAAGGATAATCCAAATATGAAAGAGTAGAAACCCATCAGCCAAGGATTCCAATGGAAGAAATCCTATTTCTTAGATGAAAATTTTAATAATTTCAACAATGATAACTATTTCTTCTCCTAACAAGCTAGATGAGGAAGATGAGGCAGGAGTTGCTAGAGCATTTCATAATGTTGCAAGACTTCTATACATTACATTAAATACTTTCAATAGTATAGATTGTACCAATGCTTCTTCAAGTTTGTTGGAGGTACTTGACAAGCACTTTGAGTTAGAAGAGATACCAAACATCTTAAGGATACCTATTACTAAATCTAGATTAGAAGGGATGGCTTCTACTTTGTGGGAAATAGAGATCCAAGATTATGAAAGATAAAATGATCAATCCTTAAAATATTTAAATTTGATGAAATATAGGTTGAGAAGAAAATTTGAACAATCTTGTTAGAGGTGAGAGACTGATGAGTAGTAAGGTAGCCCTATACTCAACCATACAAATATGAGCATGTATGCATGATCCGGTCAAACTAGTTGTGGTACCTAGATAGTTACACGTTGATCTCAGTTCACTATCTTCCCATCTAGACTAGTAATAGCTCTGTCAATATGGTTTAGTCCAACGTGAGGCATATGATGGGATTCCTAACACTAGGCTACTCCTAGAGACATTGAAAAAATAATCTTGATTTAAACTAATAAGCACTAATAAAATAAAATCTAAAGTAGCCTAAGTGCAATGAGCATCCATCCTTAATCATCCACCACACATCTTGGACTTCGTGTACTACTTCTGGGATTACCAAGCACACATTACTTGAAGCACTACTAGATACACTACTAGGTTACCAAGTAGCTACACTTAAATGTTCATAATTAAGACATACTCATTCCACATTTAACAACAAAAATAGTAAATGGCAATAAAAGAAATATTAACTATCAAAAAAATAAATAATAATCAACAATTAAATAATTAAAGACTAAGTGAATGTTGTAAAGATAGAGTAATTTCGATCTTTATTGTTGGTTGTGTGCATGTCCAAGTACATCACACTTCAAACAAAGGTTTCGTACAATTACAAGCATCACACTACAAGCATGCACTTGGAAAGGAACTAAAAACTAACAAAAAGACTTTACCCTAAGATTTACCAATTGACTCCATTCCTATGTGTGTGAATGCTATATTTATGGGCCTACATAGGAATCACAATATCATATATTTGATATTGTTATCCAAGCTACGATATTGTGTACTCGATATCAAGGATTCCATATCGGGTCCTAGCAAACCACAACTCATCATAACTCCATTACTAAATTACAACTTGTCCTCGAGTCAAATAATCAAAATGAGAACAAGTTCTTTAATTACATAGTGGATAAATATGGGATTCTTGACTTACAATGAATTACTTCATGTCGCAGTGTGGAATTAAACAAAAAAAAATTAAGACACAGACACAGAGTACAAAATACAAAATTGTTGGAACTCATGTGGTTCCTGGAAATGGTGGCTCCCCCATAGGTCTCTTCCCATTATCTTGTGCTCTAGGCTTTGTAAATGGATGTGTCTAAAGGAGCATCTAAGGTTTTTCCTCTTCAGTTTTAGGATTCTTTGTCATCCATGCTAATATTCCAATATTCGATGGAGTTAGCACCTCCCATGGACATGGCAGTTGTGGGAACATCTGATTGGCCTTGACGTACCAAGCCACAAAAAATCATCATTCCTCTTCATAGGCTCTAGATTTGTCTCTACATTCTTGGTAATTCATGAGCTATTGAGCCAAATCTACTGCGACATCTTTCTACCCTTAGTAGCTAGTCTTAACCATATCTAATTTAGAATTTTCTACTTCTAATTTCTATAGCATCTTCTTGTGTTCAACAAATTCTGTTTCATATTTAGCATAGGTGGCTGCTACTTGCTTCTTCAATTCTTTCCTCAAGTGTCCTACTATCAACATGGCTAAGTTGGCATACTATAGGTTTGTCAACTCCATGTACTTAGTAAGATCCTATATCTACAACTTCTGACTTTTTAATTCTGCTTGGTGGACGAAGGCATAGGTATCCAATATGGCCTGCCAATCAACATTCTGAGCACTAAGAGTGTTGATATGGGCTTTGGCCATATAGATTTCTTTCTCAATAACTATCTTGTACATTCCCACTTGATCTTGAAAATTCTTCTTGAGCTTCTCATGTTGCTTGGCCTCATTCTTCCATGTGCTTATTTCAATCACTGTCTTCTGACGAATTGCATGTACCTCCTCCATTGAGAGGGTTCTATTTTCTCTGGCCAAGCGATTTATATCCTAGTTGACCCTTATTAATTATTCTCATAATTACTAAAAATTTTCCTCAAGAACATTCTTCTATTTTTCTAATGTAGTTAACCAGAGATTTTTTACGACAAGGTGTTTAATTTCTTCTTGTAAGACTTTGAGTGCTTTAGCATGTGCATACGTTTGATCTTGTGCCTTTGAAGCATCCCAATTAGCCTTCTCCTTTTCCTCCACCACTCTTTTATTCTCTTTGAATAATTTATTTAGATACTTCATCCGAAATGACTCTAGCTAGTTTGTAGGGATGAATTGGGATGATCCTGTTGTGTAGCTTGCAAGGTGGTGAACTTCTCTTGGAGTCTTTTCAATTCCTCCTCTACATGTTCGGCCTAACCTCTACCATGATCAACTTTCCTTTTATAGAGATGAGGTCTGATTGTGTTGCTATGACATCTTTAGGGATGTCAAACAAGGACATCATCACTTTTCCTATCTACAACAACTAATCTAGAACATCCTCATGATCTGTAGGAGTCATTAAGGGACTGACCAAGGTTTGAGCATCACATGCTCCTATAAAATCTACTAGTGGAACAATAGGGACATTGAAAAATTCTTTGATGTGGTTTGTAACCACTTCTACTACTCCTATTGCATCTTGGTGTTGCATAACCACTACTATGGTGCCTTCACTAGTTTCTAATTGCACTTGAAAAGATGTAGCATTAGCAAAGATTTGTTATGACCAATGTGATTCCCCTCCTCCTGTTTGAATGGAAACCTCACCCTGTGTGTGATCAATTGAGGTTATGGGCTATACGAAATAATCAATGATCTTGAAGAGATTATCCTCATCACAACTTTCCCAATTGATCGATTCAATGATGGCCCGAAGATGGCTCATCGATGGTCGATAATCCTATGGTGATGGTGGTAGTTGGTCTTACTACCCTATGGGTTATGTGCTACACCTTGCTTCCTATTTTTGACTAGGCCTTTTTTCCAGAAGTTAGCTAGGCCTAGTTGTCTAAGGTGAAATGGGCCCAACTATCTATTCTTGCTCAAGCTCCAACATCTCACCAGCATCCTTCCTTGGTGCTGGTGGCTTTAGCAATTTGATAAATGAGGCATTTTGAGCCTTTTTGACTATATAATTATTGTACCCTATAATTCTAGCATGTTGGCACAGCTTACTGGTTAGGTAGGGAAAAGGAAATGAAAGCTTCCTATCTTACGTTCTTCAAACCACCTTAAAATTTCTATGAGATATAGATGGGGTAGGTTGGCATCAACCTTGCCCATCAGAATGGCACTTCCTCTAGCTGCATAGGTGGAAATCTTGTTCATTCCTCTTTTTTTTTTTGAAAAAATGTGATATGTGCCTATTTTAAAATAGATCCTCTCTTCAAGTGTGAGCTCTCCATATGATTTATCCTTCTTGACATACATCCTTTTTAACCATATTTTTCTTGCATCAACATCAGAGCAAGTGGACAGGTGAGTAACCTTTATCCCTATGTTTGGAAGGTTCAAAACTTTTGAAATGGCCTTAGCAAAGAAGGTAACAAAAATCCCACCAATATCAGCGATGGTACCTTCTTCCTTGTTGTGCCAAAATTGGTACATCTCCCCCAAATACCAATCACCACTTTCTAAGAGAACAGGCCACACTAGAGACCCTTTAAGTTGATCTCTAATGGACTCAAGGGAAAATTTAGTAAAAGGTCCAAAATTGAGTTTCACGATTACTGTTGCTAATGTGGACCTTTGCTGAATTTCCTGAACACATTCCATAGACAATGTAAAATGTTTTCCCTATTCAGGATCTACCTTCGATATGCCTAGATTGCATAGTAATAGGAGATTCTTGACAAATGCTAAATGATTATACCTCTTGCTATGCATGTTCTTTGGTGGGCACTTGGTCTCTGCCTCTCCTTGGTAATTTGGATGCACCCTGAGAGGGTTCTCCTTGTTGTCCTTGTTTAGGGATCATCTATAATCACACAGGATCAATTATTAGTAAGGTCATTTACAAAATTTGATTTATACCTTACTCATTACCTTTAATAAATTCATTTCTTTCCTAGTGTGATTTCAAAGTTAGAAATTTTAGTGAAAATTCCCCTAAAAGTTTTGATGTCGAGTCCAATTTGATTAGGTGACTCCAAAAAATAAGTTTCATAGACTGGGTGAAGAAATAAAATTAATTTGGCCTACGTTTTTATAATTTCTTAAGGTCACTTACCCCTTATGATATCCTTTAGGAAATAATGAATTTTGAAAAAACTATGTGCAACTTGAAACATACCCTTCCCCCACCACTAAGTTAAACACTTTGAGTTTAAGTAGGTTTGATCAGAACAAGAATCAGAGTGTTAATGAGCAAGATATTGATGTTTGAATGATAGGTGCACAAGCTTGAAAATTCATGAAAGAAAATTGCAACAACTCCCCTTGCATGAACAATAAAAAATGATGTTGACAAGCATGGCGAAGGGGGGGGGGGTGTCCATATATATAAATTTTGTAGACACAATATTGTGTCCCCTCTGAAAATAGGGTACTTGGAAAAAATTTTGAGTTTCTAAGGCCAAAAATGAAGAATTTAAGGTTAATTTGAAAGATCTAGAGTAACATTGAAGAGACCTAAAGGCACAAAAAGTGTAATGAAGTAGAATTTTACAATGAAGTTCATGAATGGAATGAGGAAAAAGGACATGTAGTGGTACATAGGAACAGTTGGATAAAAATGATGATAAAGGAAAGGATAACATTAGCAATGTAGTAATCAAGGAGTATAAGATGATGTGATGGTGTGCAATGAGTGCAAATTACAAAAGTTACGCAAGTGAGTCCTCCCCAAAGCAAGTTCCTACCTATCATGCCCTTACATAACCATACCTTAAAATGTCCATAGGTACTAAAAGGGTTAAATGCAATTTGCACCAATGCAACAAAGCACACACATGTTAAATACCACTGTGATGATGCATGTTAGAAATACTTGGATAGTGAGGTGAGATGAATCGTAGAAGGGATTGAAGAGATTAGGACATGAGGTAACTAACCTTGGGCACAATGAATCCTAAGTGTGGGATGTGATTAATGTATCATTAGCCTTTTAGTCCAAAATCAAGACCAAGTCCATGCCTCAGATTAGTGACATCACATTGTTTCATCCCAATGATGGACAACCATAAGAGCATCATGATAGCAAGGTGTACGATCACTTAGCATTTTGTCCAAGGGAGGAGTGTTTTAAGTTTCTTGGTGGCACATTCTTCTTTGATCTTTTCTTTGCTATGTTTATTTTCTTTTCTTATTTTTCTTCTTCTAGCCACTTTGGCACTTTGTCTTTTCCAATAGTGAACCAAAGAAGCCACCAACCTTTAGGCATGGGTGCATGTCTTTCTAGTGGGATTCCCATAACAACATTGAGTTTTTTATTGAGTGCCTTTATTACTCTTACTTTCATTTTTTGTTAGATCTACAAGGATCATGGTACAATCGAGCTGCATGATAGCACACACAGATGTTACCAAAGAGAATCCACAAGTCCCCTTGATGTCACGCCTTGGCCATTTTCACTTAGTCCATCATTCTTCACTTTGGGCATAATCAATACAAATTTACTTTAAGTTTTAATGATAACAAAAATATCATCGTACCCAGAGTAGAACCTCTTATTAATAAAATGGATGGGTGGATGTTGTGGGCTCACTATTCAAATAATTAGTCACTTGTGACTTGATAGCATAGAACAACACCTCAACCAACAAGTCACATGAGTATTTTATTCACTAATGAGATTACCCTCAAAAAGATAAAATGAAAAATTGAAAATGAAAAACTAAAAAACAAAAAATTGTAAAATGAAAGAAAAGAAAAAAAATTTACTAAGTCTACTTGTTAGAATGGAGGATATCCCCCATGACTAAACCTTTAAGCATGTATAGAATTAATAAATGGAAAATGCAGATCCATGCATGTTGGAAATTTTGGAGTCTATTCATAGCCAAACCACTAGGTGTCTTTTGATGTGGTGATAGGAATGTACTAAAATTGGGGTTCACACACTTGATTGAAGTAGGCATAGTGGGGGAGAGTATAATATGTGGTCATGTGAGAAGGAGTTGACCCACTATGGCACTCGTGACCATAAGATGGTATGCAAGGATCAATATGTCTCCCCATGTGGCTATATTCATTAGGTCACATGGTTGTTGGAGTGTTGATTGGTGGCCTGGATAAGGTAATAGGAGGCTTTGAGTTTGAGGAGGAAGATGCATCACAGCACTGGGCTTGTGCTAAGTTGGTGGATGCAATGGGTTCAAAGTCGTGCTGTCTCTTTCTATGATCATGCCTAAAGAAAGGATGCTTTCAAAATTATGGAGGATTTCCATTGCTATTAATATTAGTAGCACAAGTAACATTCATGGGTTGATGTTGTGGTGCAAAAACTTCTAGTGCTACTAGTGGCAATGTAGAAGTAAGTGAAAGATGAGAATATTAAGGACAAGGAGGAGCAGAAGGAACATGAGGTGGTGATCTTGTTGGAGAGGGCATGTGTTGATAGTACTTAGGAGAATCATAATGATGAGGTGAAGTAGAGGATGTTAATCTAGTTAGGAAAATAGGGTGTTGAACATAATAGACATTTGGTGTCGAGGTATACGAAGGGTGTGCTTTGTTTGGTAGTGGCCTCCCCCACAACTTGGGGTTCTGCCATTGCGTTTGGACACAATACTTTTGTACTAAATCCATATGTAGAATTCCCTCCCCAATGCTCATGTAAATGTGAAAATACTAGGAATTGACCTTTGGGGTGATCGTACAAACACACATCACATTGATTCATATGATTTGTAGTTGAGTTCCTATCCATATGTTCTGCAATTCTTCTTCTTGATTGATGAATGGTGTTTTGTCCTGTTTATTGATTTGGCATCCTCCATTTGTCCTATTTGTCAAAGTGATCATGCACAATTCCACCTCTAATAATGTTGGCATATTCTCCACATTTTTCATGTACCCATTCCATCATATTATTGATCTTTACCTCTATTTCCTCTAGTGATTATAGTATTGGCAAAGATGATTCCACCTTCGTGAGGTGAGTTGATTTCTCCTCTTCATGGACCTTTGTTATTTTGATATTTTGGTCCCATTGAGATCTTTCAATATTCTCCCATTTGGCTATTTCTCCTTCTTCTTTTGCTACTTGCTTAATAAGCTCTTGGAATTGGTGGGTTCATAGTTCATATAGTTGACCTAAGGCATACATCCCTAAGGCATCCCTTGTTTCATTATGAAGCCCATCCATGATGTGATACATTAGCCTTTCCTTGGAGAACCCATGGCTTGGGCATTTGTTTAAAAATGAATAATACCTTTCTAAGGCCATGTCCAAGGGTTCATGTTGCCCTTGTTTCCACTCTTGGATTTGTCTCCTTAAGGTTGACACTCTTGCACAAGTTTGATATCTTTCATTGAAGAGTTCTACCATTGTCTACCAATGGCGAATTAATTATGGTTTTAATGATCTATACCATACTTTTTCTTGGCCAACGAGTGTCATAGGAAAGACCTTAACTCTTTGCCACCAATTATCAATGTTGTTCCATGCACAGGCATCATAGAAGGCTTGTAAATGATTTTTTGGATCTAAATCATAGCCTCTGAAAAACTTGGGACAATTTTTTAAATCAAGCCTAGGTAGATATCTTTCCTTATGATGCCTACAAGATATTTGAATAGCCTCTTGTATATACATTAGGCTATTAGTGGCTAGTCGGTCATTGTCACTAAGTAAGTCATGAGTTTGTGAGCTAGGACGATGTTGTCTATGTTCATGTTGGAATTCTTGACCTTGCCCATGGGTTCAATTTTTATTTCTACTCTAACCTGTTAAGAAATGGTCATCCATGTCATGACCTGACATTGAAGGAGCAGAGGAAGAGAAAGAACTAGAAGACTCATCATGACTTTTTTAAGTCCCCCAATCATCCCTGGATAAACTCTTATTAGATATTGAGAAGTTCCTAGGCCTTACAGGCCTCCTCATTGTATGGGATGTCCCATCCTCACTAAAGGTGTCTAAGTTAGATGACAAGAGTCCTAGAGTATCATTGGGGTGTTCATGAACATATGAGACTCCTGCATAAGATTGAGTACTCCAAACTTCTTCATTGTCATATGTTTCATTGGTTCTCCAATGAATTTCCTCACTAGTTATTTCATTAACATCATCTTATGAGAGATACATCACAAATTATGTGTGACTTATTTGCAATTAATTTCTTTCTAAAAGATGTATTGTTAATGCTTTGTATAGCGATTGTGTATGATATAACTAATCTAGATAGCTAGCACCATCCCCGGCAACGATGCCAATGATGAGTGGCAAGGTACCCCTACGCTCAACCATATGAATACAAGCATGTACGCACGATCTAGTCAAACTTTGTAGATGGACTAGTTGTGGCACCTAGATAGTTACACGTTGATCATAGTTCATTGTTTTGCCACTTGGACTAGTAATAGCTTTATCACATATAATGTAGTCCAGCATGAGGTGTATGATGGGATTCCTATCACTAGGCTAATCCTAGAGAAACTAAAAAAATAATCTTAATTTAAACTAATAATCACTAATAAAATAAAATCTAAACTACCCTAACTACAATGAGCAGCTGTCCTTAATCATCCGTATGCATCTTGGACTTCATGTACTACTTCTAGGATTACCAAGCGTGCATTACTTGAAGCACTACTAAATACGGTACTGGGTTACCAAGTAGCTACACTTAAATTTTCGTGATTAAGATGTACTCATTTCACATTTAATAACAGAAATAGTAAATGGTTATAAAATAAATATTAATTATCAAAATAATAAATAGTAATTAACAATTAAATAATTAAAGACTAAGTGAATGCTACAATGATGGAGTAATCTTGATCTTTATTGCTGATTGTGTATGTCTCCAAGTATGTCACACTTTGAATAAAGGTTCTGTACATTTACAAGCATCACACTATGAGCATGCACTTGGAAAGAAACTGAAAACTGGTAAAAAGACTCTACCCTAAGACTTACCAACTGACTCCCTTTCTGTGCCCCTGAATGCTATATTTATAGGCCTACATAGGAATCAAAATATAGTGTATTTGATATCGTTATCTAGGATGCGATATCATGTACTTGATATCAAGGATTCGATATCGGGGCCTAGGAAACCATGGTTCATCAGAGACTATCATGAAGTTGAAATTCCTAAGGCAAGGTAACAAGGATGTTAAATTATTCTACCTCAAATTTTGCAATCTATTCCATCAAGATAAATTAAACTAGGAGGAGAATGAATAGGCCTCAATCTTTTTAGAAGGTCTCAAAATAAAGTATTAGTAGGATTTGTCATTCTATAAGCCATAAAATTTTGATGAGTCTTATGATTTAGCATTCAAGGATGAAAAGAAATTAAGTTAATTTGGAAATAAGAACAAATAAACTTTCAAGGAAAAGGATAAGGGATCTAAATTTGAGAAGAAATAAAAGCCCAAATATGAAGACAAGGATGGTAGCCATGACAAGAAGATAGAGAAGTATGATGAGAAGGGTAAAGCTAAGAAGGACCAAGGAAAAAAGGAAAGGATCAAAGCAGTAGCTCATCCATGATTTCATGATTCAAGTGGGGAGAATGGGAACATAAATAATTGGAATGTTTACTTCACAAGAAAACCAAGGGCAAAGATGTGAAAACCATGGAGGTGGAGGAGACATCAAGCTAAGCTCTTCAAGAAGGTAATCCTAATGCTTCTAAGAGTGAGAAATTTTCTAAATTAAATTTTTATGCATTCATAGGGAATGTGAATGGAGGAGACCATCATGCTAGGAAATTGTTATTTCAAATTGGGGTAGATGTTTGCTTAGCAAGGAATGAATTCATGTTTTTATTGATGGAGAAGTCTAAGAAAATCTTATTTCTTTTAGGAAAATTATGAGGTTGGGTTTGCTAACTAATCCTTTTCCTAGATTCTATAAGGTGCATTAGTTGTCTAGAGATTTCTATTAAGAGGTAAGAAAACAATGTACATTGAAATTTGAAATGGGGAGTTTTCATGATGTTGTGAAGTGTGATGTGCTTCTAATAGATTATGCTAATATAATTCTTGGTAGACCTTGAAATTTTAAAAATGGTGCTTAGTTTGATGAAGCAAAAAATGTGTGGAGTGTAGCCAAATCTGATGGGATCCATGAGTTCAATCCTATGACGACTGAATAAGTGAGGTAGCAAAGCTCACTTAATGCTTCTTTAATCCTTCTAGGAAAGAGGGAATGCATTAAGTAACATGATGAAATAGGTTTTCGATTTTTTTTATATCAAAAATTGCTTCTAACTATGATGATGTGCAAGTTGAACTTCCTCTAGGTGTGCTAACATTGAAGGAGAAATTTCCCAAGGTGTTCAAGGGGGAACTGGATGGATTGCCACTAATGAGGAATGTACAACATTAGATTGATTTCATCTATGGCACTATCATTCCAAACAAGAGAGCTTTCCATATAGCATTAAATCAGGAGCTTGATGAGAAAATCCATTTTACCTTTTGCAGTTCTAGTAGTGCTAGTGCCAAAGAAGGATAGCAATGATTGAAGGATGTTCATTGACTCTAGGATAGTGAATAGGATAAGAGTGAGGTACATGTTTTTTATTCCAAGGATTGATGATATCCTGACCAATGTAGAGATTTTTATCAAAATTAATTTCAATAGTGATTATCATTAGGGTAGAATCAAGCCACATGATGAATGGAAGATAGCTTTCAAGAAATCAGATGGATTGTTTGAGTGGTTTGTGATGACATTTGGGCTCATTAATGCATATGCTACAATCATAAGATTAATGCATGATGTATTGAATGCCTTTATTGGTAAGTATAATATTATCCTTTTTTACGATATTTTGGTATATAAATCTAATGAGTAAGAGCACTTAGATCACTTACAAATGATGTGTATTAAGTTGGAGAAGGCATAATTAGTGATCAATGTGAAGAAAAGTCATTTATTCAAGAGGAAAATCACATATTTTGGGAATATGATTTCTAAAAAGCAAATTGAAATGGAAGCTACCAAGGTGAAGGCTATTAGGGATTTCCTAACTCCTAAGAATGTTGGAGAGGTAAGATCATTCCTTAGTTTAGTAGGTTTTTATAGATGGTTCATAAAAAATTTCAGTGATATTTCATGGCCTCTATTTTATTTTTTTAAATAAAAATAAACATTTTAGGTGGTATAATAAAATTGAAGGGATCTTTGACTTGTTGAAAGCAAATATTACTAGTGAATCGATGCTTGCAATTCTAGATTTTTAGAAGCTTTTTCAAGTGGAGGTGGATGCAATTAGACTTGACATTGGTGGGGTACTTTCACAACAAGTTAGGCCTATTGATTTCTTTTTTGAAATGTTGAATGAGTAAAGGAAAAAATACAACATATATGAGAAGGAGTTGTACACTATTCTTCAAGAAATCAAGCATTGAAGGCATTTCTTGTTGCCAGTGAACTATAATTTCATGAGAGATCACAAAGCACTACAATTTCTAAACTCTCAAAAGAAGTTAAGTGCAAAACACATTAAGGGGATTACATAGTTGCAAGAGCTTAATTTTTTATTGAAGCACAAAAGTGAAAAACTTGGTGGTTGATGCATTGTCCACGATGCATGTGGTGAATTTCATTATACCTCATGTGGAAGATATGAATGATTTTTCTATTTTGTATAACAATGATGTTGATTTTGGATAGGTTTGAAGGAGCCTCAAAGAACTATTATTCAGTAGGTTAGATCAGTGAAGGGACTATCATATCCAAGATGAACTATTATTTAAAATGGAAAGGTATGTATTCCTAATTATAATAGAAAGGTATGTGTGGGTTCAATTCCTACCTTTTCTTTTGGATGTGGTAGCAATGGAGTAGATACCTTAGAGTAGTATTGGGATGGATAACCTATTGGGAAGTTTTGAATTTCATGCCTGAACTTGTAGATTTAGAAAGACATAACTTTTTATTTCAAAATTTTTATTCAATGAATGTAGATTTATTTCTAGCATATTTCAATCTTTCAAATGCAATGGTAAAGTTAGATCTATTCTACGAACCTTAAAAAACTATTTTGTACTTCTTGCTCAAAATGTATGCCTCAAGACCCTCAAAAACTCAATTTAGCATAACATGGGTATGCAATGCTTGTTTCTAACATATGAATAGTCATTTCTAACTCTCATCCTTGATTCTTAAGCCTTCATTGAGCTAGCCACCATAGCAAAGCTTATGAATATTCCAAATAGTTATGAATCCTATCTTTTAATTAATAATATAAGAAAAAAATATATCTATAGAAAAATGAATAATAATCATTAATTACCCTTAGGACCAACTCACAATTATGGCTAGCAAGATTGCATAGCTAGTGTGTTACTACAAACACTAGTCATAGTAGGACTAGGTTGCATTACATCACAGTAGCTACACTATTGTGCAACCTAGTCTTAACAAGGCTATCCTACACTACATCAAGGTAGGGTCCTAAGGCCTAGCCATGCTACTTCATGGTCCAGTTGTAGTGGGCTAGGCTGCACTACATAGCATCATGGCAGGATTACAAGGCCAACTATTGTGGTTATCCCATGGCTTGTAAAAATCATTTTCTA
This sequence comes from Gnetum montanum, assembly GCA_015680685.1. NCBI lineage: Eukaryota > Viridiplantae > Streptophyta > Gnetopsida > Gnetales > Gnetaceae > Gnetum > Gnetum montanum. The sequence continues at coordinate 81,641 of MNCI01019716.1, forward strand.
TCATCCTTGTAATGTAATAGCTTTCAACCCCCACCATCACCACCCATGTACATCTAAGCTCTATCATTGTCATCTATTTTCTCTCAACACCACTGCATGCCACCACTATCTTACACATTGTTTGTCTACTGTCATATGCTCCATCTTCTCCTATCTTCTCTTGTCACTAAAAATTTCAAATTTGGATGGACAAAAGAATCATCAACATTAGTGGATATTGCCTTCTCTTGTCAACAAGAATAAAATTTTCAACATATAACATGCTTGCAAGATCCATAGATAGTGAAAGATAACATTCATTATGTCCACCTTGGACCTTGGACTTGCACAAGCACTAATACCAATGCATTCTAGAAGATTTACAAGATGTGAATGATGAAGTATTATACCTACAAGAATTTTTTTCATGGAAATTCTTATACTAATTATAACATAATTTAAAAAATTTGGGATACAAAGGCATTTATGAGAGAAAAGGTTCTTATACAAGTTATTTCCAACCATACAAACTAGCATATTTCAAGAACCAAAAAATAGATGGTTGTATGATCTTTTATAAAGAAGCCAAGTTTGAATTGGTACAAAGTATTGAATGAAGATTGGAAGATATGATTTTCAAAATTCTAGAACTTAAAATCATGAGGAAGAAAGTATGATTAAGATTCTAGAGAAGCCACATAGCCTTGGCATTGGTTATTACAATCTAGTTATTACGAAGATGTGTATCCATGGTCAACACATATTTAATTGTCAAATCAACACGTCTAGATGTTAGACTTTGTCATGTGGCATAATTGATTAGGTAGAATAAATATTAAAGAAAAAACTATTTCTAACCCATACAAATCTTAGCCCAATACCATTCACTTTCTATGGAGACTTCAATACAAAAGTTAGAAGTAGTATTCATCTTAAAATATGAATGTGTAAAAGAATCCTTGGAAGAGGAACCTAATTTAAAGATGCCTCATTAATTCAAAATGTAATTCCATTGGCCATTGCATATTGTACTTGTTTTGAATCTTTGATAGATAAGTAAAATTCTATAATTCAAGAATAGATGATGTTGATGGACAATACTCATCAAGAATCATAATTTATCAACTACATTGCCATGACTACTAAAGACAAGTCAACATCATTCTTCATCAAGATACTATACTATATTTGGTACTTTGTGTGATTCTTCCAAGCTACTAAGTTGCTAAAGCTGATTCCTAAGGAAGACATTGAGAAATAAGATCAGGCCTTGTCATCACAAACAAGGTCATTTGACCATATACCCCTTATGTCAAAACTAGAACTACTTTCATTAATTCTCAATATTGATGAAGATCATAGAGTTTCTTAATCTTAATTTCATTTATGATCTTCTTATTTTGTTTTATTATTTAATTTATATTTTAATTAAGTAAAATATCTTAGGGCAATTCAAGTTGGAAACAAGAATTTGCCCTAGGGTAACAAAATATGTATTGAAATTTGTGTAACCTTGGTTAGGACTAGTAATTGGTGGTTGGTAGGTCTTTAATTTATATTGGTGGTTATGCTTATATTATGTTTGAAGAATGAGGAGAACATTAGGATATTCAACCTTAATTCAAAAAGAAAAATCAAATTATTTGAGCTTTGGAGCATGAAAAGAGCATAATAGCTAGAAGAAGATCATTAACATGGGCTTGTTTGAGGATGAATGAAATCTTAGGGAGACAAATTATCATGTTCCTATTTCCAAATGGTTCACTACATGACAGAGATGGTGTCTTTTTATAACAAGTGTTGTAATTATTATAATAAGATCCAAAGGAGCAAACTATAATTAAGATGCAAAATGGTGCATTTTAATAATTGGTATGTTTCTTAAGGTGAACTTTAGGTTTGACTTGAGGTATTTATGCCTAAGCATTAGAGGTCATATCAGCATGGAGATACAAAGCTAATAAAGGTTAGTAATAGGTGTCGAGTGAAGCAAGATAAGAAAGCAACTTATCATGCCTTCTTGGTGGTTGCAAGCCTAACCATGGTGGTAGTTTTGGATTGCCCCTAATGGATAGGTGCTAAAGGAAGTTAATCCTAAATAATTCTTAAAACATGATTCAAATACATTATTTTGCATTAATAAATTATTATTTTCATTTTTATTTTGGATTTTATTGTTATTTTATTTTTGCTAAATATTGCATGTTATGTATATTTGGCATTTGTCATAGCATCCAGGAACGAGATGTCAAACTTAACATGCTAGTTTATGTTTATCTGAAATTATACTATGAAACTTTAGTATACATCGTATGTTGAACAATACTATCTATGGTGTTTTGTAATAGGTATCAAATTAGTTATGTTTAATTAAGTTTGTTAACTAATAATAACTAATCATTGTGTCTCTTCCTTGTTTGGGCATGACTATTTTATATAACTATATAAGTGATGATCTTGGTTAAATAATAATAAAAAACATGCATAAATATGTAATAAAAAAAGAAGCATAGTATTTATGTGACATCTTATTCCCAAATGTTATGGAAAATGTCAAATATACATTTCTTTCAACATTATGCATAAAGAAAATAGTAGGCAAAATGCAAAAGGAAAAAGAAAAGAATGCTTTATTAACATGGAATAATGTATCTAGGTCATGCTCTAAGAGTTTCTTGGGATTATCTTTCTTCAACATCTATCCCTTAGAGGTTATCCAACACTGTCACCATAGTTAGGCCTACAACCAATCAAAATGGATGGTCAATCACCTTCATGTCTTACTTCACCCAAAACCTATTACTTACGTTTACTATCTCTACAAATTCATGCTAATATGTCCTCTAATATCCAAGTAGAAATACCTAAGGACAAATCCTCAAAGATCACCTTGCAAGACATGCCCATTATTACAATGCATCCTTTCAATTCTTAATTACAACTTTTCTTTTTAGGTCTTATTATAATAATTATAACACTTTTTTATAAAGATACATCATCTTTATAATGTAACATCATCATTTGGGAATGGAGACATGATAATATACTGCCTCTACATTTTATTTATCCTTGAACAAGTTCATATTAGTGATCTTTCTTCAACTCCAATGCTCATTACATGCTCTAATGCTCTAATACTTTGATTTTTCCTTTTTACTTAAGGTTGAATATCCCAGTGTTCTACTTATTTTACAAGAAATATATAAGTGAGAAGAATATGTGTATATTTAAATCTTATTTTATAAATACTTATCACATTCTCTAAGGTAATGACAAGAGGCAAATTAAAGGTATATCAACCACTAATCACTAGTCCTAACCAAGGTTACACAAAGTGAAACTTATATCTAGTTATCCAAGTGAAGGTAGGGAAAATTATTATTTTTCCAACTTACATTTCCCTAGATATTTTATTTATCTAATTAAAATATAAATAAAAAATAAAAGAATAGAAAGATTATGAAGAAAAGTAAGGTTAAGAGTATCCCTGATCTTGATCATCCTCAAGATGTAGTTATATTTCTGCCATTAGTGCTACATGATCAAATGGGCTTGTTCAAGATGGCAAGGATTAATATTGCTTCTCAATTTCTTCTTTAGAAATTAACATCAATAGCTTGGCAACTTGAAAGAATAAGACATCATACTAGATGTAGTCTAGGATCTTGATGAAGAATGATGTTGACATGTCTTGGTTAGTCATAGTATCATGATTGATGAATTATGATTCTTAAAGAATTCTATCCATCAACATAATATATTCTTGAAATGGAAAATGAAATTTCATGTTGAATTAATGGGAACATCCTTTTCAAATTAGGTTTGAACTTCTACATTCAAGTCTTCACAAAGGATGAATGGCACTAGGTTAAGATCAATATAGGTTAGGAATAGCTTATCCTTTAAGCTTTCCTTAATTTTATTAATTAAGTAGGACACTTGATAAATTCTAACATTTGACCATGCTGGTTTGGCAATTAAATGTGTGTTCATCACACATACATATCTTCTTGATGATTGGAATATAAATATCAATGTCAAGACTATGTCATTTTCACAGAATCTTTATTGTTCTTTCCTTCCTATGATTTGAAGTTCTAGAATTTTTAAAATCGTATCTTCTAATCTTCATTCAAACCTTTGTATGAATTCAGACCTAGCTTCTTTATAAAATATTTTGCAGCCATCCATGTTTTTATTTTTACAATAGACTAATTTGTATGACTTGAAAGAAGAACTTGCATAAGAACCTTTTTGCTTACAAATATCTTTGTATTCTAACTTTTTAAAATTGGGTTGGAATTGATATAATAATTCCAATGGCAAGACTTCTTATAAGCAAAAGAAATCAACATTCAAATCTTGTAATTCAGCAAAATATATGGGTATCAACACTCATGCCAATTTGAGATCCATGGTGGACACAAATGTTATCTTTCACTAGGTAGGGACCTTGAAATCATGTTATATGTTGCAGCTTTCATTCTTATTTTTGGATTCTCTTCTAGATCATTTCTCCTCATGGATATCATACACCTTGTGGGATCAAGATTATGATTCTTACCACATGATCTAGTTGCAAGTAAATTGGTATACATGTTCTTGACTATTTTGGTTCAGCAACTAATTCTTTAATTGATTGATTTGTTTAGTCGATAACAATTAGCTATATTACCTAGAATCTTAACCTTTCTATCTCCCTTAGAACACTAACTTCAATAGTGTAACCAATGATACAGTAGGGGTTAGTTAGCATCTAATCCTAAGATCCAACATGGCCCAATAGCTTAGATTTATTTTTCCTAATAATTAAATTATTACCCATAGTTAGTTAGTTAAATTATGGCCTCTTAAGGCATAGCTTAAGCCATCACCTAATTATTGAATCCCTAAATAACCAATTTGACCTCACTATTATGTTTAAAATGCTAAAATATATTAGAAATGACTATTCATATGTTAGAAACAGACATTATATGCCTGAATTATGCTAAAATTGAGCCTTTGAGGGTCTTGAGGTATCCTGTTGAAAAAGAAGTAAAAACAAATTTTTTGAGCTCTATGGAAAAAACCTTACTTTACCATTGCATCTAAAAAGATGAAATCTAATGGAAATAATTCTTTCTTCATTGAAAAGACTTTCAAAATCAAAAGTTACGGCTTTTGAAGTTCAAAATTGTATGCACATAAAATGTTTCCTGAGAGGTCACTAATTCCATAACTACTACAAGATGAACATGCATAATTATAAATTTTTTATTAAAATAATTTTCAAATAATCAATTTATCATGGCTTTCAAATTTTTATTATTTTTGGTATTTAAATATATTGCACCTAGAACATCAAATTTAAATTTTTTCTGTAATTGAAGATTTTTCAAGATTTTCATTAATTAACAAAAAATTTCCCATTGGCTGAAGTAGCTAAAGAAGGTAAGATCTTTTAGTGCTAATGGTGTCCAATGTGCTTTAGGATAGGCAAGATCCTATGATGCTAACAATGTTTGTCAATGCTCTGGGAGTCATAGAATTTTGTGATACCATCAGTGTCCATTACTATTCATGGTCACTATAGATTGTCAAATTTTTTGGCAAGTTTCTTGTTCAGGGTTTTACGAGAAGTGACAATATCAGTGGCATAGCAACACCTCATTTAATCCCCTTTGTTCCTTCCCTACATGTGTTTTTGCAAGTTTTGGACTTGAAGAAGATGTCTTGGAATGTTAGGATATGTCTTGGCTAAAATTTGGGGATGATAGAAAATATCTAGAAGTCAAAGGAGACATCTTGCTAAAAGTGCAAAAGTATTAAGAAAGAAATTGTGTTTGAGGAGAATATGTCTTAAAGAAGACATCTCCCCAAACTTGGAGATGTCTTGGATAAGACATATTTCCATAAGAGAAGATGTCTTGGCCCAAGAGAAGATGTCTCCCAAACATAAAATATGTTTTCCATGAGAACTAGGTTTCCATAGAAGACATATTGGCAAGGTTAGAGATGGCCTATATGGTTGGGAAAAATTCTAAAAACATCTATCCTAGATTGGAAAATAGCCAAAATAAGATGAAAAATGATTGAAACAATCATGGAGAAGGTGATGACACTTGGGAAACATCTAAAGAATTTCAAGTTAAGTTGAGGAAAGGTTTCTAGGTTTCTTGTCTTCTAATTTGCCATAAATATTGATGTAATTCACCATTCTTGAAACCATGAGCAAGAGAGAGAGCTCATGAGTGAAGAGAGCTTGTGCAAGGGGATAGCTTGTGCAAGAAGAGAGCTTATGTAAGGAAATTGAATGAAAGGCAAGTAAGAGCACTTGAGAGAGGTTGAGAGACTCTTATAAGTATCTTGTCTTGAGCTTAGGCTCTATGTTGAGTAATTTATGATTGAGAGAGGACATGTGTGGTCTATAAAATCCTTGGAAGAGTTGTGAGTTGAGCTTGGCTCCTTAACTTTGATGTATTTTCTTTGTATTTTTATAGGTTTCTTAATATAAGGGAGGTTTTCTTCATTTCATTATGTTGTTCTTATTTTCTAAGCTAGATCTACTTAGAAGTTTGGGAATTTGATCCTTTTGGAATCTATGGAGGTAGAGCCCTTATTCTATAATGGTATTAGAGTGATAATTTTAGAGGAATTTATACATGTACAATTGATTTAAAGGGATTCATACTTATATTGGTTTTTTGAGGACTTAATATTGGTAAAGATTGCTTTAATCTTATATGATTAAGATTTCTTTTTAGTATGGATCCTAAGAAGAACATTGATTAAGATCTTGGACAAGAGATTCAAGAGCTAAAAGATTCATTTAAGGTTTTTGTGGCTGAAATGCAAGAAGTTCTTTCCAAATTAAGGATTGTTAAAAAACAATATTTTGAAGAATTTTCAAGAAGAAGTGAAGGAGATTGAAGAAAAGAATTCTTTTGCAACTCTACAAGGATTTAGAGGAAGAAATAATAAAAGAACTCCAAGGAGAGAAAGGACTAGAACTCAAAGGTATTAGCCAAGTTTTTCTTTTCTTCATAGTAATAAGGAAAATGATGATGAAAGGTTTGTAAAGATGCTAAGAAGTACTTTAAAAGTTCCTCATGTGGATATTTCCATTTTTAAAGGTGTTGAAGTATAGATTTCTTTATTTCTTGGCTTGGAGCTATGAATAAGTATTTTCTTGTTGAGAAACTTTCTAGTGAATTAATGATTCATGTTGTTGAGATCAAAATTAAAGGATTGGTAGCTAAATGATGAGACAAGGAATGTCTCAAATACCTTGAAAAATATGGAAGACCTATTGAGAGTTGGAAACTCATGGAGTTCACGCTAAAGAAAAAGTTTAAAAAAACATCCTTCTGTCATGAAGCCATTCAGAGGATAAAATTTATTAAACAAGGAGATCAAAAGGTAAAAGACTTTATGGTTAAATTTTGTAAAGTTCTGGAAATGAATAATGTTCATTAGATTGAGTATGAGCAAGCTTCTAACTTCATTAGTGCATTAAGGATGCAATATCAACAAGAATTTGCATTCTATGAGTCTGATATTCTTGATGAAGCCTATGATCTTGGTCTCAAGGATGATATGAGAATCATAAGGTTTGACTTAAATAAGGACAAATATCACAAGAAAAGGGATGAGAAATACATAGCTAACAAGTCAAGAAAATCATCCAAGAAGGATTATTAAGATGAGTCAAAGAAGAAGGAAAGGGAGTCTAATTCTCCTAAGGGGGGAAGAAGAAGGGAATGATCTCCAAGGGGTAAAGATCATGGTAAAGATATATGTTATGATTATGGTGAATCAGTTCATAAATAATAGGAACATATAGAGCCAAAGAATAATTCCTTTAAGGGTAAGAAAATTCAAACTATGTAAGAGGATGAGCCTAAATCTTCAAAAGTATATGAACATGCTTCTTTATACATTGCTAAAAAAAGTGAATTGAATAGTTGTAGTTTTTTTTTGGACATGTTAGTGTCAATGAGGATCTTATAAGGAAGAGTTTATTAAAAATTCATTATAATGTTAAGGGTTATTCATTGAGTGTTCTCATTTATGGTGGGGCACAAGAAAATGTGATTTTTGCCAAGGCAGTGAAGTCATTGCAGTTAGCTACAATTCATCATACTAATCCATTCAAAGTGCACTGGTTAATGAAGAATCATTATAAGCAAGTTAATGAACAATGCCTTATTGATTATTCCATTGGAAGTTTTCATGATCAAAATCTTTGTGATGTATTACCTATTGGTTTTGTAACTCTCATATTTGGTAGACCATGGAATTATGATAATAAGGCTATTTTTGATGGACAAAACAATAGATGCACTATAAGGTGAGATAATCATAAGTTTATATTGTTATTCCCTATTGATGATAGTAAGGTTGGTAATTTGAATTCTTCATTGATGCTTCCTAGTTATAAAGAGATTATAATGGTGAACGCTATTTATAATGATGAAATTTTCTTTGATGTTGAAAGGGATGCATTTCATATGAATGCTCTTACTAATTGCATGGAGTCTCATATGAATGAGAATAAGGTTTCTTTTACTAATGTTAAATCTTGGATGTTTTTGATAATCATGTATTAGGTGATGTTTTTAGGTGCTTGTATAATTATTAGGCTAAAGTTTGTCCCTGCCAAGGGATGCTACAAGAAGAAGGAAGATAAGGTAGTAGCAAGTGGAGAAATTTCATTACTATTTGGGCAAATGGCAAGGAGGCCTACTCCATGTATTGATGTTAAGAATTATTTTTCTCGATTATTATGTCACTTTTGTGTTGGTTTGAGTCATCATGGGGATGCAAGGAAAGCATTCGAAGGAGATGCTCAAGTAAAGCAAGCAAGATGGGACATAAGGACATGCCTCCATGAGCAAAGGAAGATCAAAACTGAAACCTCAAATGATACTCCTTCTCATGTTTCTAATGCCTTGATTCTTGATTATTGTGCTACATGTGATGACCTTGAGTCATGGGCAAATGGTAACTTCCAACTTGTGAAAGGCCATAAAGCATGATATTTTTAAGGGTGAAAAAGATAGCATAGGAAAACCTCTTCTTATTCCCTTTATTTCATCCCTGTGTGTGTTTTTGTAGGTTTTAGGCTTAAATAATATATATTGGTAGGTTAGGAGATGTCTTGGTTGAGACTTGGGGGTGATAGAAGACATTTGGAAGTTAGAGAAGAAACCTTGCTGAAACTGCAGAAGTCTCAAGAAAGATGTCTTATCTAGGGAGAAGATGTCTTGGAGGAGATATCTCCCTAAACCTAGAGACATCTTACCATAAGAGGAGATGTATTGGACTAGAAGAAGACATCTCCCAAAAATAGAAGATGTTGTCCATGAGAACTAGGTTTTCACAAAAGACATCTTAGCAAGGTTAGAGATAACCTATACAGCTAGGGAAACTTCTAAAAACACTTGTCCTAATCTAGAAAATAACCAAAACAAGATGGAAAAGGATGGAAACAACTATGGATAAGATGAGAAGACTTGGGAAACATCTGAAGAATCTCAAGTTGAGTTAAGGAAAGGCTTCTAGGTTTCTTATCTTCTAGTTTATCATAAATATTAATGTAATTCATCATTATTAAAACCATGAGCAAGAAAGAGAGCTCATAAGTGAAGAGAGATTATGTAAGGGAACAGCTTGTACAAAGAAAAGCTTGTGCAAGAAGAAAGATTATGCAAGGAAATTAAGTAAGAGGCAAGGAAGATCACTTTAGAGAGATTAAGAGAATCTCTTATAAGGATCTTGTCTTAAGCTTTGGCTCCATGGTGAGCAATTGAGGATTGAGAGAGGACATGCATGACCTTTAAGATTCCTAAGAGAGTTATGAGTTGAGCTTCACTCTTCATCTTTGATTTATTTTCTTTGTATTTTGAGATTTTTCTTAATATAAGGGAGGTTTTATCCATTTCATTATGTTTTTCTTTTCTTCTAAGCTAGATCTACTTGGAAGTTTGGGAAATGGATCTTTTTGGGATCTATTAATATAAAGACTCTATTCCAAGCATCAATTGTGGTAGGCTAGGGAAGTGAAGGAAGGCAATGGTAGTGGAGAACAATTCAAACATCAATAGTAGGCAAAGAGGTGGTATGTGGTGATGAGCAATGACATGGTGAGGACTAATGATAGCATGCAAGGTTGCGAAAAGGGTAGAAAAGGTGGCTATAGTGGTACAATGGGAGTTATGGCATGTAGGGGCAATGAAAGAATGGTGGAGTAGTAGAGGATTTCTCTTTTAGATTGATTACAACCCTAGACAAGCCAGTGTGGCTACCTGAAGGGCTATTTGACCCTTTACAAGGCCATGCAGTCCAACTAAAATCTTCATTATAATAATTATTTTTAATATTATATATATATATATATATATTGATTTATTATATATTTTTTAAGGTTTTTTATATTATTAGTATTATATAATTTATAGATAAGTGT
>MNCI01019723.1:15068-27898 GCA_015680685.1 Gnetum montanum
CATAATCTTATTTTTTAAAAATTTTTAGTCTTCTTTTAGCTAGAATATATCATGGCTTGGTGCTAGCATGGGATAGTTGGCATTAACAATGAGTTAACAAGACTTTGAAATGTCAAGGTAGCTTGGTCACAATGCTTCCTTGACTGATGTCCATGCCAGGAAGGTTGCATTCTTTTCAACATGTTTCTTTGTTTCTGCAGCCTCCTTGGTAAACATTCTATTAGCAACTTTAACTATACACGAATGTAGGCAAATGCCCAATTGGTAACATTGTTGTGGTTTAGATTGGTAGGGGTATTCCTGCCTTGTCTACCAGTTCCTATAATAGATTCTTGCACATAACTGTTCTATCTGGAATGGTCTCAGAGGGTCCCTTTTGGGTGAGCATGTATAGGGCCTCTTCTGCAGTGGCCTCCTTGGCCTGCTGCAATGTGCTGTAAAATAGAGGACCTTCAAATTGTTGATGTCAACATCTCCCATGCTTGGCATGGGGCTATGGTTATTTAGCTTGCGGTCCAAGATATGGTTTCATAATTCAAAGCCATTACTATTTTGAAATAGATTACATGATACTTAGGGTTACTTTCAAAATATTTATATCAACATTAGTCACAACCTATAGGTTTGGATTCCACTAATATTATCTAATTAATATTATGTTTGGTATTATAAATGGTATGTCATTTCAGTAGTTTACGTAATGAATATAATAGTGGCAGCAGTTACTATGCATTGTTTAAAGGAACAGAGGATCTATTTAAAGGTTGCAGCAGTTAGTATGCATTGTTTAAAGGAACAGAGGATCTATTTAAAGGTTGGTGTGTTGTGCATATCAATGACAACGTCTCACCAACTAAAATAGTAACAGTTAAAATTGCAGGCGTAAAAGCTACGGTAATAAATGGGATTCTCATATAACAAGTTAACATATATGATATATTTAATGCAAATTCAAATGAATCAGTAACAAAAGGGTTACGTAACAGATGCTTATCCATTTTGATTATCATATTATGGACCATAACTCTCCACAATTTCAATTTACGGAAAGCTGCAGGTGACGGCAGAGCGGTAGGAACCATGGTTTGACGCAGTAATGGTGGTCTGCAACATGCACGTTTATTGCAAAGAATTGCCAATTTCCAGGCTTCATTTCGGTTTCCTTTCCACCATTTCTGCCACACAACAATGGTTGGAATGAACAATATTCATCAACGCTCCATGCAGTTGCAAGGAATCCATGGTTGACTTAGCAGTTCTGCCTTTGAAAATGCATACGGAAGTTGCAAGGAGTCTACAACTTTCCCTGTGCTGCTCCAGTGAAAGTCGAGGCATGCTTGATTACCCCTGAAGTAGCGTAAATGCCGTGCACCCAAAATGGATCTTGTAGAAGTAGCGTAGATGCCCTGCACCCAAAATGGATCTTGTAGAGAATGTGCAGGTCACCTTCTACAAGTTGGGCTGAAGGAACGGGCCTTGGTTTTCTCCATGTTTCAACTGCAACCAACATTATGAGGGAGGTGCCTTTGCAGCTGCACACGCAAGGCCTGGGCAGGGTTTCATCTGACAACTACGACAACAACAATGGCAGACTTGTTGAAGGTGGGGACGGCACAGGAGTGATGCGGTGAATAGCAACAGGAGCAGCAGATACAGTATCATATCTGCGGTAGCAGTAGCACATTCAAGGTCGTCCTAACTACAACAGAAATGTCAGATTCAGAAATCCCGCATCATCATCCTCATGCAGTAAGATAAGTTGATGGCTACATCAATGGTGGAGATTATAAGGGACTTGTATAATTTCAATGCTTAAAGCATTACTTGTATTACCGTTCTGTATGTAAATGAAATCGTGCATTCTTTTTTTTTTCCAAAGGTAGCGGCAAGTACATACCAGAAGCCATTGGGGGTGGGGAGATACATGCCCAGCATTTCAACTCTCTTAGGAACCATTGCTTTCTCTTATGGGCAACGTTAATTTTCTCTGTTCTCCATTCACAGTGATCTGGATTTCATTCTAATTTGTTCATGTGCAGGTTTGGAAGCGGACATGCAGGAAGCTAAGCCGCCAGGGGAGCCTGGCAGTTGAAATGGAAGAGAAACGAGACCTGATAAGGCCTTTCCCGTGGCCAGAGAAAAAGAGATATTTTGGGGAAATTTGGTTGCAGAGGAGGGGGTGCTTTCAGAAGGTGTTCAGAGAGGAGCAGCAAACAGATCAAAGAGCCAAAGGTGGAGACTTCTTGGAGAAGGTGTGCTGAAAAGCATGGGTCAACAAGCAAGCATCAGAGGCTTTCCTTTACCTCATCAAATCAGCATTCATGTTTGAGCTAAGTCCTTGTCCAAATACCTGTTGTTTGATACTCTTATAACTGAGAACTTTTGTCTCGGTTGTACATTTATTTTTAAATTAGCGTTTCAACTGAGAGACCCCAACTTGTCTTTGGAGTTTTCCATCTCTTGTTTATTTTGAACTTTCACTTTCAATTTGTCAAATGTGATGTCATCTTACTTTCCTAGTTAAATTGAAGATCAAGATAGTTAATTTGTTTAAGTTCCTTGTTAAAATTATCGACATTATTTTATCTAGTGAAATGTCACTTTGCCCTTACTAACTAAGACTATTTCTAGGTTTTCGTACTTATATAAGAGGCACCTAGGCAATAGTTTCTTGAAATGAGTTGTTTGGGTGTTGCTGTCAACCAAATTTATGCATCAACACCATTTTGGTGCTAGAAGGAGGGTTTGTTATCATTTCTTTGTCTATGTTTTTAGTGCCCTATTTATAGATTCTAAAAATTTCTATTTTATTTAAGTTTTTGCAAATTTCTATTTTTCCTAGTTATCGAAGCCTTTATTTTTCTATTTTTGTTTTCAAAAAATCCTCTTTTTAGATATTTGAAAACTTATGTTTTCTGTTACTAGAACCCTTGTTGCCTATTTTTGATCCTGTTCTTGTTAACAATCATAAGTTTTTCAATTTTATTAGCCTATGTTAATTTTATTTCCTAAACCCTCATTTTTTCTAGTCTTGTTTACAATTCAATATTTTGGTAGTCCTTATCCTAATTCCAACTTTGGGAAGGTGATTTTCTTAATATCATCATGTTTTAAATCTACTTTTTTGAAATTTTTGCATTTACTATTTTTTTAGATTTTATATATTGCAATTTCAGTATTTCTTTTAAAAAGATTTAAATATTATTCTATTTTACTAAATTTTACTGTTTACTAGCAACTATATGCTAGTCTTTTCATTTTATGAATGAGTTCTCTCATAGAGCATCCCAACAAACATCATTTACTCTTGCCCCTGATCGACTAGCTATCCATCATTTCACTTTAAGAAGACAACAAGCTTCACATTTTCCAAACTTTATTCCTAAAAGAATTCAAATTAGGATGACAACCAACTAACCCTAAGCTCCTTTAGTCAGCAACCCCTTTAATTTTACAAATTATCACAATATTCCAAAATTGCTTCAAAACTTGAATATATTCTTTGATCCTACAACTCCCAATAATGATGCACGAAAACATGTAGAATGCTTTGAAACTTTTCTAGGCCTCTACAACATCACTAAAAATGACATAACATGCATAGTCTTTGTGACAACTTTCAGAAGCAAAGCCACATAATGGTTTTTAATGCTTCCTAATGCCTCTATTGATTCATGGATCGACTTTAAACATAAGTTTTTCTACAATTTGACAAATCTACTAGTCCTACTTTAGCCTTAAGAAATTTTACAAATGTGTTAAAGCTACTTGCGAAAAACATTCGATACTATAATCTAAGATATCTCCATCAACTTCCTTATGTGCCAAATAAGATACGCTTGCAACCTGGTGGTATCCTTAATTTTTACCTCTTCACCATTGATCCTTTCTTTGCCTATGCTATTAAATCTGATCACAATATGACAAAATTGCAATGAGCAATTACTAAAGTTTTTAAACTAGAATGAATTACCTTAATGAATAGCATTCAAACTCAATTTGGGATGATGAGTATTAGCAATCCTATACAATCTACCCCTTTTACATCACAAGCTTTCCTGATGAATATTACTATGTTTCAAGCTGCTACTCCTCTTTGAATGACTCAACCTACAAATAATTATTTTCAAAGTCCAATATCTTCTTCAATTTTACCATGAAATACTAGTTTGAATGATGATGAATCAAAAATATTAATTCAATCCATAATAAATCCAAATCAGATGGCTAATCCTAATGGATCTACAACTCAAATTGAAAATCAAATAATCCAAATATTAACTTCACTTCAAAAACATTCAAATGAAGTAGTAGAACTAAAGAAAAACAATAAAAATGTTCCTATAGAATCTAAAAAATCAAGCACATCAATTAATGATGATTATTGTCATCTTCATAACACTAGGAAACATTCTGAGAAAACTTGTTCTCAATTTTTATCGTTATACGGTGACAATACCCAGAATCAACAAAATCAAAAAACCCCAATTATGGTCCTTAATGTACCTCATTAAGGAGAAAATGAAGAAGTTACTTCGTGTGAACAAGTCATGGTAAGTGATCCCAACCCACATAACACTCATTATTGTAGACTTAGTGACATTATGAACACCACTAAAAAATAAACTAGGAATAACTCTTATACTCCTTCCAAATAAAGAGTTCCTAATCAAAATAGGAGAAATAACCAAATTGATCCATCCTAAGTAAACATTCAACAACAATCAAACTCATCTTCTGTACTTAGAAGAACTCCACCTCAACATGAAGTGAACAACGAACATAAAGCTTACGATCTAGTTGAGGATTTAAAAAGAGTTAAGGCCAACATTTCAATGTATGACCTTTTACATTTTATTGAAATGAAAGATGTAATTCAAAAGATAGTTCATTTACCTAAAACCAATAAAGGAAAATCTCCAATAACTAAAAAACAGGTTCATTTTGTACAAAGTCCTAATGCTTTATCAATACAAAACTCAAGAAATTTCATGTTGAATAAGAAAGATGAATAACATTTCCTAAAAATTTTGATTATTTTGGGAAATAATGTTCATAATTTCCTAATGGAATTTGGTGCAACTGTTAGTGTCATGTCATTAGAAGTGTGGAAAATGGTAGGAGAACAAATGCTACCACAAGCAAGGAGTGTGATACAACTCGATGGATATAATGTACCTATGATAGGGTCATTAAAAAGAGTGAAAGTGTAAGTTAGACAATACCCTACTTTCACATGTTATACAAATATTTTAGTAGTTGACATGTCATCTACTTATGATGTGCTTCTATATAGAACTTTCAGAGCCCAGTTTCCAGGGTTCTTTAGATCAGATTTTTCAGAATCATGAATTCTTATTAATGAAAAATTTGAATTTGTTGTGATACCAAGAGAATTTTTTTATAAACATGTAATAACAAATTTTAATAAACAAAATCAATCTTTGGAAAACCAAAATACTAGTCTTTATATTGGAGTTATTGATGTTGGACTTGGTGAACATGTTCGAAATGACCGTGAGAGTGAAATTTTAGAAATAAATCCATTTGCTTCTAAAGAATGTGAAGAAATTTATGAAGATATCTTACCTTATCATCAACACGATGGAAAAACATTTCTTTTAGGTGATCCACTACAATTAGAAAAGGACAAAGATATAAATGAGATTTTAACCATTAAAACATTATAAGGGGAGCCAAATTTTGATAACGTATTAATTGAACATGCTTCTAGAAAAGAAAATTATGTTCCTGATGCATTAGCTCAAATGGCCACTACTTTAGATGTCCCTTTTAGACATAATGCTTGGGATTCTAAAATTATTATTGAAAAAGTTAAGTCTTATTCTATTCCAAATAATATCTTTTCTTTCTAAGTTTTGATGATGATAATTATATTCATAAATTTTTGTTTTCCATGGGTGAATTTAGTGATCAATGTTTTAAAGTTACTTAATGAGAAAGCTATGTTAAAGGATTTCCTATTTTTTAAATAAAATATCTCCTAAAATAGCAACTAGAAAAGCTTTATTTGATAACTTACACACCAAAACTAAAACCAATAATTAGCAAATGTTGGCTAAAATAGAATAATTCAAATTCAAAAGAAAGGACAACATTTTCCTATTAAAATAGTAGCTTACTTATATGCAAAACAAAGCTTGATTGAATTGTTACATGAATTTAATGATATTTTAGCTTGGACTTATAAGGATCTTAAAACTTGCAATCCTTTAGTGATGTCACATACTATACCTCCTAAACTTGAAACCAAACCATTTAGACAAAAACTTAGATCCAAGATTGAAACATTGATGAAGGAAGAAATTGATAAACTATTAGAATTCAAAATTATTCATCCTATGAAACATCGAAGTTGGATATGAAATTTTGTGCCTATTAGAAAACCAAGTGAATTACAATTATGTATTGATTTTCACAACCTTAATTATCAACAAATTGTTAAAAGATAGTTTGACAAGAAATATGTGGGTAAACTCTTTAAAGTAGAAGATCTTGCCCTAAAAAAGGATAGAACATTTGGTCAAATAGATCCTCAAAATAAGTTTTCTCCTATGTGGTGAGGCCCATACCAAGTCTCAAATGTAATTGACAACAATGTTTACAAATTTTCTGATTTGTAAGGATACAAATTAAATAAAAATTTTAATGTATTTCATTTAAAGAATTTTTACTCAAGTGCCCCTTGTGGACACTTGGTAGATCCTTAGCCACATGGTTTCTTCTTATTCTTCATGCATTTCATTTGTATATAGTTGCATTTGCATATTTTCTTTACATTTCCATCATTTTCTTGTGCATGTTATATTTACCATCATCTCTTTCTTAGCATATTAGTTTTGGTTTACTCTATTGATACTTTTTAATATGACTTTATTAATCATTTTGACCATTTGAGTTACTAGGCATTAGGTCATCATGACATCATTTGAAAGTTATATAAGTATAATGTTCTATATATTATTCATGTTATATCATATTACTATTTTATAAAAACTCCTTTATATAACATATTTTAAGAATTCTGTGATTCTTTGCAATCTATTTCAAGGTTTTGGTTTTATTAGTTATGTTGGATTATTGAGGATGGGATTTATGCTAACTTATCATGTTATTATCATGGTCATGTGAATGTAAGACATGTGAAGTTGAAAAGTGGTTAGCCATAATCACTAAGCTACCTTAGAAAATTCTATTTCCCTCTCATAAGCCCTAGCCCTCAAGTGTGATGATCCATGGCTATCTTGTAAGCAACAGGGTAAAGTGTATTTCTCTCCACTTGAGAACTCTTAGCCACCTTGGAGACCTAGTATGATGCCATCTAGCTTATAATTAAAGACACATACACAAGGGTTGAACTCCACCATGGGCAAAGTCTTCAAAAAGACCATGTTCTTTGGTAGTGCAGGTAATCAGCTAGACTCGTGTTGAAATTCCCACCTTAACAGTGAACTGCACCATAAGCAAAGTTTCCTAAAAAATAAAAACTAAAAAAATAAAAAGAAAAGAAAAAGAATGAGGACCATGTTCATTGATAGTATAATAAGTTCTTAAGTGTGATGGGGTTCGACAAAGATCCATAACCTAGCCTGTATTTTCTTTTAAACCCATATTTCCAAAAAAATTGCAGTTTGTGGAAAAAATCCAAAAGTTGTGGCTAGCTATGATTTAAGGGAAGCATGTTGATGAGTGATGAGGTACCCCTACACTCAACCATACGAAACGAGTGTAGCACGCATGATCCAGTCGAACTCCGCAAACTAAATGCCTAAACACCCCATGGAACATTTTGGGTTAATCATTCGTTGTCTTCCCAGACTTACTTGTTGTTGTCACGGTGTATGGTTAAGTAAGTCCAAGGTATATGATTTTTATGGTCTTTTATGGTTTTTCTCCTATGCTAAAGGGTGAAGGGTTGAGAGGACTAACTAACTCTAACTAAGGACCTAAGTATGAATTAACTAGCGTCAGCATCCGTTCTCACTTACCGTACACACCTTGAACTATGCAACTATGGCTACAAAATGCTAATCATTACTGGGATCACCACACGTAACGCACGTGCTCGAAGTGATTGTACTGAGGCACCTAACTAGGAGGAAAGGGTTGAGAGAGCCTAACTAGCCTAAGTGCGATGAGCAGCCGATTCCTTGACTAGCCATACACACTGGGACTACCACTAGGATTACCAAGCGTAGATCCTGGAATACACTACTGAGTTACCAAGTAGTCACAATGCTCGTAATCAAGTCNTAATCAAGTTGTACTCATACCACATTCTAGGAAAGAAATAAGTAGCAATTAAATAAAATCCTATTCCATGCACTGCAAGGTTTATCCAATCAAGTTTCTATTTATTGCCATACACAACTTGTGTTCAGGTACAATGTTGCTCGAATAAAGATCCTTTCACTCTAGGACTCCTACTGCGAGCACATAGAAAATAATCTATCTCTGGAGTTATCAAACTACTAGAGTTTCCCTACTTCTAGACCAAGATGGGAAATAAGGGGAGTGCCGCCTCTTATTTATAGATTTGGCGGTAGCCCATGATATCGTGTACACAATATCGCAAGGGATGATGCGATCGCATACGCGATCTTACATGGGATGCGATATTATGACGGCCGTGATATCGTGTACGCGATATTGCAGTGCATGCAATATCTTGTCTCATCATACCCCCATGACTGAATGAAAACTCATCTTCAAGTTCCTTACAATAATATCTGGAAGGTATGGAATTATTGAGGAAAATGGAACTAATGGGATGACATGTGAACGGATCATTATTACAAGACTTGACAAAACTGGTGTTCATGACAACAAGGGTGAACACCTTATTACAATGACATTAGGCCTTTGTTGGCAACTTGAGAGAAAGAGAGAGATAGAAAGAAGTGTTACTGCCGCCAATGCCAATATTACACTTTTCATTGTCCTTCGGTAAGCGCGCTATCCATTTTGCTCCTTGCATAGCTGCTTAAGCGCTACTCCATTTGAAGTGTTTTCTCCAGCTCCAGATCCAATCCGTTGTTTGTATGATCGCCATCTGCATGCACAACATAGTCTTATATTAGCAAGGGTAATTGAATCATCATGTAATTGATACCTTGCTGTGGTGTAAGTCCATTGGCTAGGTTGTGGTATGGCTGATATGGATCTGGGAATATGTTACTGATGACTACTGAAAGTGTAGGGGTTAGGAAGAAAATTAAAAATTTCAAGGCTAGGAGAAAATTGAAAAAATCAAGCCCCGTACCCCCATGACTAATCGTGAACCTCCGGTAGCGTTAGAATGGAGAAAGAAAAGGAGTAAGAAAGACAAATAAAAAGAGACAACTATGACATCGATGAAACGGATGTCCAGATGAAAATTAACAAAATGAAATTAATTGCAAAAATGTTAGGAAAAAGAAGTTAACTGATGTACGAAATAGGAATGATAGTGGGTCCTCCCCAAAGCAGGCCCATGCCCTTAATGCCTTGGCAATCCCACATTCAAAGAGTCTGTAGGCTCTGGGAATGTCATTTGGAACCAAAGTTAAAGTCTTAACCACAAAAATTTACCAAAAACAAAACAATGCACCAACCAAAATATATACATTAATGATACAACCAGCAATGAGGTGAATAATGGAAAGAAGAGATTGGAATGGAATCCCAAGGACAAGGTGGTGTACAACCCCTTGTGTGGTTTATGATTAATGTGACTTGGCAGGTCTCATTCCAACTCCAGCCTCAAACCAACCACTTCTAGTGACTTCACATCAATACAGTTGGCTGAACCATCCTCTTGAATAACAAGAATGCATCTCTAAAGAGCCACCACCATTCCGATGAAACAAAGGAGAGAATGGAAAGCAAGAAGGGCCTTAGTCACAGAGAACACTTTTGGTTCCATAACCAGTGCTTGTAGCCCAAATTTTATTTTTTCTAAGGGGTGTGCTTTGAATTCTCACTTTGTTTTTTGTTGTTTTTTTTTTTGGTTTTGGTTTTTTATGCATGAGAACCACACCATGCAAAGACTTCTTATTTTTATTGTCTTAGCTTCCGATAATTAGGTAACATAGGAACAGTAAGAAAACTCAAGAAGAAAACGTCCAAGCACTGACCAACACAAAAGCATCAAGTTCCCTTGAAGTCATACCTTTTGTAATCCGTGAGTCCTTCCTTAGTTTGAGAAATACCCAGTCACAGATTCATTAAAGTTATTATTAGAAAGGACTACATTTCCAAGCCGAGAGAAACCATAGAAATTGGTGGATGGATGGATGAAGTGATCTCATTATTTGCCATATCAAAAGAAACATACCTTAGTATCAACATTGTAACGTAAAGGTAAAAACCAAACATTAGCAATCGATATGAAAACAATTCATACCATCATACCAAACACTTATTATGGGACAAACTTACAAGCTGGATTACACACACACACACACAAAAAGTGGAAAAGTATAACGATGTTGTAAAACAAAAATTAGAAAAGTTAAAGAAATTTGTAAAACAAAAATTAGAAAAGGTAAAGAAATTTTTAAAACAAAAACTAGAAAAGTTAAATAAATTTGTAAAACAAAAATTTAAAAAATTAAAGAAATTTGTAAAACAAAAATGTGTAAGACAAAAACGTTGTAAAACAAAAATGTGTGAAACAAAAATCGAAAAAGAACTAAGGGCCCCATATGATCAGCATTGGTGGCCATCTCCCCCATGACTGAGTTGTAAGGGAGAGATCTGAAATAATGAGCATCTATTTGAATTTCTTAGAAGTGCCCAACTTCTCCCAATTGATGATCTTAGATTAAGGGGTAGAAGTTGGTGACGCTCATATTTCAATGTGTCTATGCCTTCATTGTTGGCATGGTTTTCCTCAGTTTGTTCCATACATATTTGGTTGGTCTTTCTAGTACCTGTCAACCACGGGGTGTCTACTACTTTTTGTGTGGTTGCTACATACAGGCATCTTTGGTTCAAAGTTTCATGGGCACGCCTGTTACATGGAGGCATTTCCTCCATGTCGTCAATCGATGAATCACTGTATGTGATGCATAGAACTTTCCTCTTCTCAATCTTTCCAAATATGTTTATGTTAGAGATTTCTAAGGAAAGATCGCAGATCCTAATGCATGCATCTACTTTACTAAGCCATGCCCTTCCCATTATGATTGAGAAGTCCCCTTCATTGTTGTTAACCTCGATCACTAGGAAATCAGTTGGGTAAGACCAACCACACATGGTGGTAATAACGTCCTCCACCAAGCCCAAGGGAATGGTGATGGACTGGTCTACTAGCTCTAGTTGAATGTTACTCTTCTTAAGTTGGGGTAAGTTCCAGGCGTGATACATCTCTCGTGAAATTAAGTTGACTTTGGAACCTGAATCAAGAAGAGCCCTATTTGGTTCATTTCCGGTGATCTGTAAATAGATTAAGGGACTCCCAGTGTTAGTTATTTTCCTAGGAAGGTGGCCTACCTTGATCTACTCAGTTACGGTATGCGTTAAGCTCTGTTGGACTCAAGGGTGCTCCGAAGTGTTAGATGGTGGAGGAGCGTACATGACCTCAACTGCTTGTTGTTGTGAGAGTTTTTCTGGGATTTTGGTTCTAAAGTAAGGCCTTCTCTTTTTAGAGTTGTTAGAACCAGCAGCAGGTTGGATATTTACAGCTCTCGCAGCATGACGTTGCTGTGGTTGAGGAGGAAGTTCCCCTTGCATTGTTGGAGTAGGAGGTGTTACAGGAACTACTTTTGGTGGAAGAGGTGCAGGTGGATTAGGAGGATGGTGTAGATATGGAGTGTCTCTTGGAGGAGAAGGAGTCCTTCTGAAGTACTCCTAAACTTGGTAGTGATGGTTGGGATTTGAGTGACTCATAGAGTCACTTGGAGAAATCGGTTGCTGCACATAATATCCATAAGGGTTAGGTTATCGGTAAGGGTACTGATATTTCGGCGATGGCATCCCCCATAACTATGGGTATTGCCACTTTTGATGCTATATGATGGGCTATGGGGGAGTTCCACATGGGTAATACGTTAGTGGTTGGTGGAACTACCTTGGGTTACCATGTGGATAAGGTAACCTTCGAGGTGTTTGCCATTGCTTAAGTCTTGGATTAAGCGCATACATCCCAGACTCTTGCAGATGTGAGATAATAGGGCAACATCCCTTAGGATGTTTATAGTAGCAGACCTCACATCCACTATCATTTTCTGTGTCAGAATCCATAGCTACATCGGAGTTAGTGATTTTTCCCTTACCCTTATTATGTGCAAGGCTTAAATCTCTCCACTTTTTCTTACCTTTGTCACTACTTTGTCCTACCTTAGACTCTTCTAAAATTTTTAAGATGGTTTCAATTTTAGAGTCTAAGGAAATCCATAAATCATCTACCTTAGCCGCTATTTCTGTTGTTAATTTTTGGATCAACAAGGTTTTTCTGTTCATCAACTCTTCGAGTGGTGACTCATCCTCTTCATCACAAAATTTCACTACATTCTTTCTAAGGGAGGGATCGCGGTTCTACTCTTTCGCACTTTCCCTATTGCATAGCTCATCTTCTTCATTTGCTACTTGCTCCAACAAGCTTTGTACCTCATGGGCTCTAAGTTGTGAGAGTCTCCTTTGGGCATAAGTCACAAGAGTTCTCCTCGTTTCATTCCTTAGCCCATCCACGATGTGGTGAAGTTGATCCCGCTGAGCATACCCATGGCTCGGGCAACGATGTAACAATGTGTAGTAGCAGGCCATGATAGCATCCAAGGGTTCGTGATGACCTTGCTTCCAGCCTTGGATCTGCTTAAGCAAATTGG
>MNCI01019723.1:28024-38287 GCA_015680685.1 Gnetum montanum
CCTCTGTTATGTCAAGCATACTTCAGGTTGTGAGTAGGGGCTCATCATGATCATCTCTTTCATGACGCCTGTGATATCTGCGTTATTCCCTACTCTCCCTACGTCCTTGCCCTTGTCCTCTCTCTTGACTTTCCTGTCAAGGTCTTTCGTCTTTCTTACTTTTATCCTCACCTTTATGTTCTTGATGGCTACACCCAGATGTGGAAGGAGAGGGTGAGTGATGTGAAGAAGGGGAAGAGGAAGGGGAACCATCACTATGACAATGTTTCTTACCTTCTCTTCGGCTGCTACAGCCCCGATCGTGGTGACAATCTAAGTGCCTGTCCTTAGCATAAGTGGTTGCTCCCTCTGTGAACAGTTGGTGTTCACGCGTATCAGAACCAGGGATATGGATTGTTGATTGTAGATTCTGATATCCACATGTAATGCACGTGCTCGAAGTGGTCGTACTGAGGCATCTAACTAGGAGGAAAGGGTTGAGAGAGCCTAACTAGCCTAAGTGCGATGAGTAGCCGATTCCTTGACTAGCCATACACACTGGGACTACCACTGGGATTACCAAGTGTAGATCCTGGAATACACTACTGGGTTACAAACTAGTCACAATGTTCGTAATCAAGTCGTACTCGTACCGCATTCTAGGAAAGCAATAAATAACAATAAAAAAATCCTATCCATGCACTACAAGGTTTATCCAGTCAAGTTCATCTTTATTGCCGTACACAACTTTTGTTCAGGTACAATGTTGCTCGAATAAAGATCCGTTCACTCTAGGACTCCTACTGCGGGCACATGGGAAATTAATCTATCTCTGGAGTGATCAAACTACTAGAGCTTTGCTACTTCTAGCCACAATGGGAAATGAGGGGAGTGCGGCCTCTTATTTATAGATTTGGCAGTGGACCGCTAGATCGCGTATGCAATATCGTAGGGGACGACGCGATATCACGTACGCGATATCACATGGGATGTGATATCGCGGCCCATGCGATATCATGTCTCATCACATGTCCTCTTCATTAAGTTTAGCATGAGTCTTGTACTCTAAGTTATCCTTATCCTAATTACTTCTACTTGTGAGATGATTGGGAATGTAATCTTAATTATAAATATATGAATATATATATTCAAAATTGTGATTTTTGAAGTTTATATCCTAAAATTTTGGTTAAACAAGGTGGTGTTTAAATGATGGCCCATGTTTAGTGCTCTTTTGATTATATGATTATTCTAATCATGTTTAAAACATTATAGTTCACTTACAAGTTTCATTTTGTCATTATTTTGTGATCTTTTTAATTCTTTGTATTTTTCATATTATTCCTTCATTTTAAAGTTCTATTGTTTTTGATATCCTTGCACTAACATGCAATTTAAAATTTGGGGGTAAGTGTTGATGTCAACATCTCCCATGCTTGGCATGGGGCCATGGTTACTTAGTTTCCCTGTGAAGATATAGTTTCACAATTCAAAACCATTACTCTTTTGCAATAAATTACATTATACTTAGGGTTACTTTCAAAATATTTATATCAACATTAGTTACAATGATAGGTTTGGATCCCATAAATATTATCTAATTAGTATTATCATTGGTATTATAACTGGTATGTCATTTTAGTAGTTTACATAATGAATATAACAGTGGCAACCGTTAATATCATTGCTTAAAAGAATAGAGGACTATTTAAAGGTTGACATGGTGTATTGTGCATATCAATCATAGCAATGTCTCACCAAATAAAACAATTGTTATAATTGCAGGTGTAAATGTTATTGTAATAAATGTGATTCTCATATTACAAGTTAACATATATGATATATTTATTTCAAAATATGGAAAGCAAGTTCAAATGACTTAGTAAAAAAAGGATTATGTAATGGATGCTTATCCATTCTGATTATCATATTATGGACCATAACTCTCCATAGTTTCAATTTACAGAAAGCTATATGTTATGGCAGAGTCATAGGAAGCATGGACCGATGCAATAATGGTGGTTTGCAATGCATGTGTTTATCATTGAGAACTGCCAATTTCTAGGCTTCATTGGAGTTTCCTTTCCTACCATTTCAACAATTTACCTTTTGAAGTGGGCCATTAGCTTGCACAACAATGGCTAGAATGAGTAGCATTTGTTGGTGCTTCATGTAGTTGCAAGGAATTCATAGTTGATTGAGTAGCTTTGTCATTGTAACTTTCCTTGTGTTGTTTCAGTGGAATTCAAGAAATGCTTGGCTATCCTTGAAGTAGTGTAGATGTCGTGCATCCAAAACAGACTTTGCAGAGAATGTGTAAGTTTCCTTCTGCAAGTCCGGTGGAAGGAATGGCATGTGAGTCTAGGTCTTTGTCCATCCAAGATTCATGTTTCAGGGGGCCTTGGTTTTCTTCATGTTTCAACCACAACCAACGTCATGAGGGAGGTGCCTTTGTAGCTACATACTCAAGGCTCAGGTAGGGTTTCATCTAACAGTTGTGGCAACAACAATGATAGATAGACAGGAGGATGTCTCATGTAGCTTGATGTGTATGGTGGTGTGCCTGCACATGACATGCTTGGCAGATGCTATAGGCCATAGTGCCATTTTATTTCAGCTTAGTATCAAGCATGTTCTCTAGGAGCACCTAGACATGTGATACAAAGGCCTGTGGAGTTCAGTTGTGGTTGGCATGCACTTGCATTTTATATGAAGGTGGTGGTTGCTGGAGGATGTCCATCGGGTCTAACGACACCTGGTAGTGTGGCCATGCACATGGAACTGTAGGGTGACATGCTGCATGTTCATTTACACCATTTGTTACTTTTGATCTGAGAGATAGGCATAGTGCATGGTAGATAGGGGGTGTTGAGGTTGAGGTTGTTTGTTGTGTGCATCTGCAGTAGTGGTGCAAACTTGTTGAAGGTGGGGATGGTATAGTAGTGATGCAGTGAATAGCAATAGAAGCATTAGATACAGTATCCTATCGATAACAATAGTAGTAGCTTCAAGGTCATTGTCCAAGTTGCAATAGAAATAGTGGATTTAGAAACCCCCTAAATCATCTTCATGCAAATAAATAACTACTATTGATGCATAAATTTTTGAGATACCAACACTTGAAAAAATTTGTTTTAGAGGACTATCACCTAGGGCACCTTCCATATGGGTAGAGAAACCCATGAATAATCTTAGCTGAAAAGGGCTATGTTTTGTTTTAAAAATAATAGACCAAGTAAAATAATTGAATGTTTTTCTTAATTTAAAGAGCACAATAAGTAATGCAAAAGAAAAATTCAAATTTTTTCTACTACTACTTGTTGTTGCCATCTGTTTTGGACACTACTACAATGTTACTTATAGTCGTTGGTGAATGAGAGAAAAGGAAGGTGGATCCCACATTTATGACATGAGTGAGAGAGAAACGTGACCATTAGTGTCATCTTTTGTTTTCACATCTTTGGGCATAGGAGAGAGAAAAGGAAACATAGAAGAAGCATGCAACACTTATGTGGCCACCAATGCCACTAGAACACCATCGTTTGGTGAACCATCTACCATCTCAGTGTGCACGTGCATCTACACGTGACCACCATCAGAGAGAAGGGAAAGATGAGGCTGCCATAGTCCATCTGTCCGCTATTGTTTGGAAGAACACAAAGATTGAAAGATGCATCACTATTGTTGATGAATGCATGGGGCCATTGTGCTTCTTTGCCAATGTTTGCTATGCATAATGTATGCTACCTGCAAACCATAGCACCTTTTGGTGAGGAAAAGAAAACAAAAAACTACCATTTCTAGGTGAGCCCATTTCCATTGATGAGAGAGAGTATTGTCATGTATCCTAGCACGTGTTGTTACCTGAAGATCCTGTAGCTACCACATCATTGATCTATTGCATGTCATTTTTTATTTAAAATAATGATAAGGAGGCCCAGTCCACATCATGTATGCCAGCAGTTCACCTCCAATGTCAAAGAGGAGGCTCTAATGCACGTTGCACAGATGCCAACGTCTGTGCCTGAGAGGGAGATCCTTTGTTAACATCTCCTACGTGTGCTCCGTAGTCTACCATCATGTCCATCACTATTGAAATCTCTCATGACCTACAACATTCCTGCAATTTGGTTATCATTTACATGTCTAGAGAGAAGGCTCCATGCCATGTGTTATCACCAATCAAAATTGCTGCTGATGCATGCATGTGGCTGCTATGTCCTTCAAAAGAGACCCAGCCCATTTGGAAGAGTGCCCCATCTACAGCAGGTGCGTGGACATCATTTATAGTGACCGGGCACTCAAAGTCGGTTATAGCCACTTTCCTACCACCATTGTGAATTTTGCCCATGTACTGTGTCAGTTACTGCAAGTAGCCAAAATGTCTGTAACCCCCACCACCGGTGTGATGTCTCTACAGTTGCAATTGCCTAAAGAAAATTTATAAAAAGTTTACCCAATCATGGCTCTTTCCATTATTATAATATAATTTATGATTTACTGCAAGATGAAGATTTAAAATGTACAGCAATATGCTATTTTATTTTTAAAAATACAACAGATTTTGTTTCCATTCATATAGGAATAATTAAATACATAAAATATCCACATTGCCCTTTTCTATAGACATAAAAAGAAAACACAAGAAATGTCAAAGGAGGTTCATGGAATTATGCATAGTTTTGGTAGGAAAATTTCAATAAAGATTTCATTCATAGTTCATTAGTGGGAGTCACAGTTTCATCATCCCTAGTGTCATTGCTAGTGAGATTACATATAATGTAGAGTGTTTTGTAGTTTGGATCATGTGGAACATGAACCTTTCCCTGTATGATAAAATCATGGGAGTGTGGATTGTGTGCTTTACTTTATTCATTCAAGCTTTTGCACGTTATGGGCATATTTGTTATCTCCTTTTGAACAAAGTTTTGGTTATGGTTTTCCGTGAGTGAGTGAAAGCTAATTAGTTATTCTTGATGTTGGTGGGCATGTTTTGGCAAACAAAAGGAGTCATAGCTCACATATAGTTTGTGTCGTTGTATCTTGCTCCTATTTGTGGAATTCTAGTACTTTGGTCAGTTAAAGGATAATGCATACAACAGTAATAATAATAACAAGAAGAATAAGAGATGTATTCTATGCCATAAATTTGGATTTACCTGCTAATTCTTTACATGTGAATATTCATTAACTAGATCCATAAAAGAAGGCAAACTATTCTTGGATTTCTAGGGTTGGCAATGCCACACCTGTATTTTGCCTTTAAAGATTAATTGGGTTTGTACACACAAATAAGTTTAGAGGAAAATCTAGTAAATTGGTGTTCCTATGATTGATAGGGACTAATGCCCATTAATTTCACACCCTCCTTGCAATACTTCCATAACTTATAAAAGTAATTTGAATGCATTTTGATGAAGGGCGTTTATGATTAGATGCATAATTTTCTCTTAAGTAATTCCAAAAAACGTTGTACTACTTTACATCTATAATGATTTACATGTGGGTTGATTGTGGCCTTGTGCCTAGCATGGGCGAGGTTGGCCTCAACACCTAGCCCCCAAACTACAAAATGCATGCAAGTGCAAGGAGCAACAAAATTATGAAATTTTTAGAGGAAATATAATAAATAGTGAATCAAAAACATCACAAAATAGGAAAATGGAACTTAAAAGCAAACTATAGTGATCTAAACATGATTAAAATAACCATATAATCAAAAGAAACTCAAACATGGGCCACCCTAACTACACCATCTTATTTAATCAAAATCTAAATATATAATATTATTATTTTAACTACATAGATCTATAGATATATATATAATTATATGATTAAGATCCTATTTCCAATCTTTTCACAACATAAAAGTAAAAGGTATGTAGACTATTTTGAGCACAAGACTTTTATAAAATTTAATGAGGACAGGATCATGTTACATCATAGTAAGTTAGAACTTTCAGATTTTTCCTTGTATTTTTTTTAAAAAAATTGGAAATAGATTCAAAAGGGGAAATGGAGGTTAGGGTGAGGATTTTTGCTAGACCCCATCACACCCAAGAACTTATTACATCACCAATAAACATGGTCCTCATTATTTTTTTATTTAATTTTCAGAAAGCTTTTCTCATGGTGTACTTCATTCTTGAGGTAGGACTTCTAACACAAGTCTAGCTAATTAGTTGCAGTGCCAAAGAACATGATCCTTTCAAAAACTTTACCCATGGTGTAGTTCAACCCTCGTGTATGTGCCTTTGATTACACTTTAATGGCACCATAGTAGGTCTCGTGGGTTGTTAAGGGTTCTCAAGTGGAAATGAGCACACTTCACCTCATTGTTCACAAGGTAGCCATGGATCATCACACCTGAGGGCTAGATCTTATGAGAGAGGGAAATGGAGTTTTCCAAAGTCACCTAGTAATCATAACTAATCATTCTTCAACATCACATGTCCTACACTCACATGATCATGATGATTACATGATAAGTTAGTATAAATCCCATGCTTCATAATCCAACATAACAAATAAACTAAAACCTTAGGATCAATTAGGAAGAATCATAACATTATTGAAATATATAATATAAAGTAGACATTATGTAACATTAGTGAAATATATCATTATAGGAATAGTATATATTATATTATACTTACATTATTTTCAAATGGTGTTAAGATGACCCACAGTCTAGTAACTCAAATGACCATAGTGATTATTAAAATAATATGAAGAATACAAAAATCAAACCAATATGCTAAGAAAGAAATGATGAAAATGCAAAGAAAATATGCAAATGCAACTTTATACAAATGAAATACAAAGTGAAGAGAAAGAAAACATGCAACTAAAAACTACTAGGTGTCCATGTGGGGCACTAGAGTAGAAATGCTTTAAATGAAATGCATTAAAATTCCTATACAACCTATGCCCTTGCAAATCAACAACTTTGTACACATTGAGGGCAATGACATCTACAATTTGGAATAGACTGAACCACATAACGGAAAACTTAATTTAAGGGCTAGTTTAACTAGATGCTCTATCTCTCTTAAGGACTAGGTTACCCACTTGAAAAATTTTAGCTACATATTTGTTATTAAACCATCATTTTAGAATTCGCCGATGACTAAGATTATGAAAATCAAGACCTAATCATAATTTTCTTGTTTGTTTTCTACTAGGCGCTAAATTTGAATGTTTCATAAGATGAAAAATTTTTGATCCTAGAAGTTTATCAAGTTTTTCTTTCATATAAATTTCAATCTTAGGTTTAATATG
Source organism: Gnetum montanum (assembly GCA_015680685.1). Classification (NCBI taxonomy): domain Eukaryota; kingdom Viridiplantae; phylum Streptophyta; class Gnetopsida; order Gnetales; family Gnetaceae; genus Gnetum; species Gnetum montanum. The sequence goes on from MNCI01019723.1 coordinate 35,285, forward strand.
TCTAAATCTTGGTGAGTCATTAAATATAGCTTTTCTAAGAACATGTTCAATGGATATGCCATTAGGATTTGGCACATCTTTTAATGTTTTAAGGGATAGGGTCTCATTTATATCTTTATCCTCCCTTAAAGATGGTGGATCACTTAGACAAAATCCATCATGTTGATGATAAGGCAAGGTATCTTCATGGATTTCTTCATCGTTTTTAGAAGTTTGATAGAGTTAGATGGAATTTGTATGAGAAAAAAGATTTATTTTTGTAATTTCACTCACATGGTCATTTACAACATGTTTTCCATGCTCAACCTCAATAACTCCAACATAAAGGTTAGTGTTTTGATTTTCTAAGAATTTGTTTTACTGATTGAAGGTTCTTACCACTTGCTTATAGAAAGGTTCTCTAGGTATAACAATGTATTCAGATTTCCATTTGATAGGGATTAACAATTGTAATAAATTTGACCTAAAGAAGCCCCCAAACTTGGCTCCAAAAGTTTTATAAGTGCACACCATAAGTGGATGATGTGTTAACCACTAAGATATTCATATAAAATGTAAATGTTGGGTATTTTTTAAGTTGTACCTTCTCTTAATGACCCTACTATACGTACCTTAGATCCATCGAGTTGAATCACACTTTTTGTTTGTGGTATCATTTCTGCTCCTAAAGTTTCACTTACATCAACAGGCATGACATGAACAGTTGCACCAGAATCCATTAAATAGTTGTGGACATTCTTTCCTAAAATAATCAAAGTGGTCAAGAAAGGGAAGTGGTCTTTCTTGCTTAACATGGAATTGTTCTCATTTTATATTGATAGTGTGTTAGGACTTTCCGCAAAGTGGACTTGCCTTTCGAGGATTGGGGATTTTTTTCTTTGGGCTTTAGATGTATGAACTATATCCAAAATCACCTCTTTCATTTTGTTAAAGTGTAAAAGGTCATACATCAAAATGTTGGCTTTAACTCTTTCTAGAACCTTAACTAGATCATAATTCCTATGTTCATCTTTAGATTTTTGTTGAGGTGGACCTCTTCTAAGTATAGAAGGGGTGTTTGGTTGTTGTGGGGTGGTTACTTGGGATGACCTAAATTGGTTGTTTGCATTGTTTTGACTAGGAACTCTTCTATTTAAAGGTGTTGATGAGTGGCGAGGTAATCTTAGCTTAATCATATGAATACAAGCGTTTCATGCACAATCCGGTCGAATTCCAAGGACTAAGTGCTTATGCACCCTTGTGAAACAAGGATGGGTTTGTTGATCATTATCTTCCCAAGCTTACCTGTATGTCACNAAAATGCATAAGAAAATAAAATAAAAGAAATATGTAAGAAAACAAATCTCAAGTGCTACAAGGATGAATCGAGGAGCTTATCTTTATTGCCACACACAAGGTGTGCTTAGGTACATAATGCTCGAATAAAGATCCGTCTACACTTTGACCTCCTGCTACAGGCACTTGGAAAATATTCTAAATTTCAAACAAACTATAAGAGTTTTTCTACTTATCTGCTAAAAGACTTCTTCCTAATTGTGTGCTTGGGCACTATATTTATAGACTTGGGAGCAACTACTCTAATAATTAGAGTAACCACTCTAATAATTAGAATAACTGTTAAAGAAACTGCTAGAGTAACCACTCTAATAATTAGAATAACTGCTAAAGAAAACCCTTAGAATAACCTCTCTAATAATTAGAATAATTGCTAAAGAAACTGCTATAGTAACCACTCTAATAATTAAAATAACTACTAGAGTAACCGTTCTCATTAGGTGTGTAGGAATTATTCCTAGTTTGCTGTTGTGTGGTGTTCACAATGTCACTAAGTCTATGGTTATGTGGGTTATGGTCGCCTACCATAATTTATTCTAATGAGGAAACCTCTTTTTTTTCTATTTCATGATGTACATTAAGGATAGTAATAGGGGTTTTTCCATTTTGTTACCCTTGAGGATAAGTCTTTTGAAAATCTTGCCTCATGTTATGAAGAAAACAATATTCATCGTTGATTGATGTACTTGGCTTTTCTGGTTGTATAGGGCCTTTGTTATTGTTTCTTTTTAGCTCAACCACTTCATTGGAAAGTTTTTGCAGTGAAGTAAGTATTTGGGTTATCTGGTTTTGGGTTTGAGTTGGGGGTTTAATAGAATTTGATGTCTCATTTGGGTTTATGATGTATTGGATCAATGCTTTTGATTGGTCATCATTCAAACTAGTGTTGGATGGTAAGAATGAAGAGGACATGGGGCCTTGAGAGTAATTGCTTGAACGTTGAGTTGATTGAAAGGGGGAAAGAGTCTGAGGCATAGCATTACAAATACTCATCATCCCAAATTTGGTTTAAATGTTATTCATAAGGGTTCTTTGTTCTAACTCGATGGCTTTAGTCATCGCTCCCTATATTTCTATTATGTTGGGATTAGATTTGATGGTATAAGCAAAGAATGGGTCGATGATAGAGAGGTAGAAGTTGAGGATACCATCAGATTATTGACACATTTTATTTGGTACATAGGTAAGCTGATGGAGGAATATAAGGTTGTAATCCCTAACATTCTCTGTAGGTACCATTGTTAAGTTGGTAAAGTTGCTTAATGCGATGGCAGGGCTTGTGACTTTTTCAAACTAAATTAAAAACTTATTTTTGAATTCCTGCCATTAGTTAATAGAGGCATTGAGAAGCATCAAGAACCATTAAATTGCTTTAGTCTTGAATGTTGTAACAAACACCCTATATGCCACATTATTTTGTACAATGTTGTGGATTCTTAGTAAGGTTTCGAAACATTGTGTGTGTTGTTGAGCATCACTCATAGGGGTTGCAGGATTAAAGAATATGTTAATGTTCTAGAGGGATATCAAAATGTTATGGTAGTTAGTAAAGTTAAAAGGATTGCTCACAAAGGAAGCCAAGGGTTGATGGGCTGCCATCCTAGTTTGAGTTTTTCTAGAATATAACTTGAAAAACATGAAGCTTGTTGTTTCTTTATCATGAAGTTT
>MNCI01019723.1:38298-57206 GCA_015680685.1 Gnetum montanum
AAAATTGAGTATAAGAAAAAAATATTTGAATAATAAATTATTTTTTAAAATAACAGTAAAATGTGCAATATTTAAAAAGAATTTTTTTTGAAAAAAGGAAAGAAAATACTAGAATATGCTATTAAAAAATTAATTTTTTTAAAAAAGAAAAATGAATACTTGAAATTTAAAAGGAAAATAATTTCAAAAAAAATTTTAAAGTTGAATAATTAAAACTACCTTACTAATGTTGGGACTCAAGTATGAAGTGCCAAAATTGAAAATGGAACTGGAAAAAAAAAATGATTTGGGCAACAACAATTTTTAGAGAAAACAAGAAGCATAAAAATTAAAGTTCTGAAAATAAAAGAGTTTTATAAAAATTTGACAAGTTTGGAAACTGGATTGAGAAATGAAATGGCCATACAAAAATGGCAAGAATAGCTGAAACCAAAAGGCGGGAGAAGGTCATTCTTCTACTCCCAAAAAGATGTTAATGCGTAAATTTTGGACACACTAATACTTAGGAAAAACTTGTTTTATGAGACTATCACCTAAGGCACAACTAAAGAGGGCTACGCAATGTTTTAAACACAATAAAGTAAAATAATTGAAAATTTAAATTAAATGTTTGTTTTTTTTTTCAATTTAAATTTTCCCTGATTTTGCTATTGCCGCTTGCTTGTCCATTGTGGACGCTGGGACAACATTGCTCATAGCTGCCATTAAATAAGAGAAGAGGAAGATGATCCCACATTTGTCATGTGAGAGAGAAACATGATTGTTAGTGTCATCTTTTGTTTTCACGTCACCATGCATAGTATAGAGAAAACGAATCGTAGAAGAAGCCTGCCACACTTATGTGGCCACCACTGCTGCTAGACCCCTGTCGTTTGGTGAACCATCCGTTGTCAACACATCTCAGTGTGCATGTGCATCTACACGTGACCACGGTTGCGTCATGTGTTCTGCCTGCAAACTACATCACTTTCTAATGAGGAAAAGAAAACAGAAAACTACTTTTTCTAGGTAGGCCTGTTTCTGTTGATGAGAGAGCACTGTTATGTATCCTGGCACATGTGCAGTAGATGGTGGTCATCTAATGCACCATCACATGTTGTAGAAATGCACCTAGCCACCATCGCGTGTTGTAGAAATGCATCGCGTCAGTTACTGCAAATGGCAAAAGCGTCCGTAATCCCCACCACCGGCATGATGTCTCTGCCGTTGCGGTTGCCCGGAGGAAAATTTATAATAATTTGACCTGTGCATGGCTCGGTACATTATTATAATATAATTTATGACTGACTGCGAGATGAAGATTTAACATTTACAGCAATCCGCCCTTTTATTTTTTAAAATGGAACAAATTTGGTTTCCTTTCATACAGGAACAATTAAATACATAAAATACATAAAATAGCCACATTCCCCTTGGTCACAGACATAAAAAGAAAACACAGTAAACGTCAAAGCAAGTTCATGGAATTATGCATAGTTCTGGTGGGCGAGTTTCAATGAAGATTTCATTCATAGTTCATCAGTGGGAGTCAGGGTTTAATCATAGCCAGTGTCGTTGCTGGTGAGATTACATGTGAGATTACATATAATGTAGATGGCCTTTTTAATGCATCCGAGTGTTTTGCAGTTTGGATCATGTGGAACGAGGCCCTTTCCCTGCACGATAAAACCGTGGGAGTGTGGATTGTGTGCTTTACTTTATTCTTTGAAGCTTTTGCATGTTATGGGCATATTCGTTGTCTCCTTTCAAACAAACTTTTGATTATGGTTTTCCATGAGTGAGTGAAAGCTAATTAGTTATTCTTGATGCTGGGCACGTTTTGGCAAACAAAGGAGTCGTACCTCACATATAGTATGTGCCGCCGTATCTTGCCCCTGTTAGTGGAATTTTGGGATTTTGGTCGGTTAAAGGATAATGCATATAATAATAATAATAATAATAACAAGAATAAGAGATGCTATGCTATGCCATGAATTTGGATTTACCTGCTAATTCTTTACATGGGAAAAGTCGTGAACTATATCCATAAAAGGAGGCCAACTGCTCTTGGATTTCTAGGGTTGGCAATGCCACACCTGTATTCTGCCTTTAAAGATTAATTGGGTTTGTACACAGAGGAAAATCTGGTAAACTGGTGTTCCTATGGTTGACAGGGACTAGTGCCCATCAATTTCACGCCCTCCTTGCAATACTTCCATAACTTTCTTATAAAAGTAATTTGAATGCAATTTGATTCAAAGCTTTTATGGTTAGATGTATAATTTTCTCTTAAGTAATTCCANCAAGTAATTCCAAAAACTTGCACTACTTTGCATCTATAATGATTTACATGTGGGTTGATCGCGGCCCGTGGCTAGCATGGGGTGAGGTTGGCCTCAACAACCATGTTGTAGGTTTGATGGCTATCAATGATGGAGATTATAAAGAATTTGTATAATTTCTATGCTTAAAGCATTACTTGTGTTACTGTTCCATATGTAAATGAAACCTTGCATTCCTTTTTTTTTCTCAAAGATGACAGCAGATGCATACAGAAGCCATGGTCACGTTCTCATGGTTTCAACTCTCTTGAAGATTGCGCACTCTCTTATTGGAAGCATTTAATTTTCTTTGCTCTCCATTCATAGTGATCTTGGTTTTATTCTGATTGGTTCATGTGCAAGTTTGGAAGCAGACATGCAGGAAGATAAGCCACCAAGGGAGCCTGGCAGTTGAAACAGTGGTGGAATGGGAAAGAGAAGAGAAATGAGACCTGACATGGCCTTCCTTGCAGCCAGAGGAAAAGGGATTTGGAAGGGGTTCAGAGAGGATCAGCAAACAGATCAAAGAGCTAGAGGTGCAGACTTGTTGGATGTCTGCTTCCCAAAAGCACAGGTGGACAAGCAAGCATTAGAGACTATCCTTTACCCAATTAAACCATTGCTCAAGTTTGAACAAGCAAGCATTAGAGACTATCCTTTACCCAATCAAACCATTGCTTAAGTTTGAACTAAGTCTTTGTGTGAATACCAATTGTTTGATACTTTAATAACTGAGAACTTTTGTCTTTGTTGTACATTTATTTCTGAATAAACATTTCAACTGAGACCCTAGCTTGTATTTGGAGTTTTCAAGCTCCTGTTTATTTTGAAACTTTCATTTTCAGTTTGTCAAATGTGATGCCATCTTACTTTCTCTGTAAAATTTAAGATCTAAACAATTAATTTGTTTAAGTTCTTTGCTAAAATTAGCAGCATTATTTTATGGTGTTACCAATTGAGACTATTCTCAAGCTTCTGTACCCATATGAAACGAGTTCTATAGGTTGTGAACCAAATTTATGCATCAATATGACCATTAAAACTCACTGCCACCTTGAAACATGGGACATGGTATAGACCTTTCTACTCATAGAAATACAGGTTAGGCTCCTAAATTGGTTCTTGAACATATCTATATAACAAATGAGATATTAAGAGAAAAAGAAAAAAAAAAAAGAGATGAGTAAAGAAGAAATGTTAAACATACTTACATAGCAAGTGAGATATTAAGAAAAGAGTGTGATGAGGAAAGGAGAAATGTTATTACAGGCAGATGTCTCATTTGACACACCTAGATTTGTAGAGTATTATGAAAATCATACTCTCTACCAATCTTTAAATAATTAAAGTCCTAATGCTCCAAATTTTTTAAACCTGTGGTCAGCGTCCCTTTCCTTCCTGCTTTCCGCTGCCATTCAATAGGAATTAAAACCAAGAATCCTCTAAAATACTTGGCTGTGCAAGGCCTGTCTCTCCCTAACACTTGCCCTTTATTCCCTGCTACTGGCCATGAAGATGATGTAAACAATGTAGGTAGTGGCTGAACGGTCAACACCACATCTAAGAACCTTTGTCCGTTATTTTATCGCAACCGCGCCATTTTTGCTGCAGTTGCCCTGTATGTAATCATACGTTCTCTGTCAGTTTTTCTATCTGAACTAAGATTCTTGCTGCAGTTGCCCTGCATGTAATCATACCAAGTGGCAGTTGCTTAAAAGGTGATGTCAGCCATTTGCAGGCTTTCTATTTGTTCGGTACTGCTGTTGCCAAAATGGCGAACGCTGATGGACCTTGAACACCATATTTATTTATTAAAGATACCCAATGCTGGCCCCTCATCTTGGCGGAAGATAGAAAACACCGTGTGCGAAACAGAGTAATAGAGGCTCATTGTCAGACAACTCTGACTTTGACATTATTAGAATGATGAAGCGTAACCTCAGTGTGCAAACCTTCAGTTGGTTTTTTGATGATGCCACTGAGACTGTCGTATAAGATCAATCTACCGAAGATGAAAATTATGGTTTCATAGCAAAAGTGATGAACCCTGTGAGCAATAGAATGTTCCTTCTGCAGTTTCCGTTTTCATGCCTGAAAAAGGGGGCAAATGAAACAGATTTCATGGAATGATGATTTTTCCTTATGCAAGAGAAGCCATAGCGAAACTTGTGGCCATGCACTAATTTGTAAACATGGTAACGTACAAGAGACATGCTAATTTCTTACTCTGGGGAGTTGCATACAGGGCAGATTTTGTGCTGTATGGTTCCCCTAAGTTTGCCACAATAAAATCAATGCCAATTTCAGCATGAAACAAAACGTCAATGGTAAATATCCCGTAAAATCTGTCATTCCTCTGCAATAAGCAACAGCTTCTCGCGAGATCTCTATAGGAGACTCATGTGGAAAATGTTTTACCAGGGCGATGATGACCGCTGCAAGGCAGCGGTAGTAATGGCTCTAGGTCCTGAACGCATGGATGTCCCAGTTGTTAGCCATGCCATAGTTGTACCACAATTGTTTGGCATATCCAGGTCCAGATAAGCTCTATGCTTAATGCGATTCTATACATCCTTGTTCATGGTGCTTGACTGGTCCGAGCGTGACTCCTGCACACTCCATTTGAACGTGCTGGCAGATGAGCCATTCAACCTGGGTGACCTGATAACTCCAAAACCGCTTCTTCCGGCAGTCTGGCGACCCACGAGCACCTGGTTCACGTGCTCCAAAACTGAACCAGGATCTTCTCTACACCATGGGCCTGGACATCGTTATCCAGGTTCTCAAACTAAAGCTTCCCATGAGTCCAAGCCTCCTGCTCGCTGTGGAGAAGGACGAGCTGACTCGGGCGCTACTGCTGCTGGAACGGCATCAACTGTCAGCATCACCCGAAGATTGCCCCTGGTTAGTCTTCCCCACGATAGGACGGTGACACTGCTGCGGCTCCAAACAATCGTATCAATGCGGGCAACAAAACTGTGCATGACTTCGTTGACTGATTCGCGATCATGGCTCTCCACGAATGCAGAAGATCGTCATTGTAGAGGTGTATGCAGATGGAATTTCTGATTTTTAATTTTAAATGCTTTGTAAACCTTCTGTTTTCAGTCTTGGAAATTAGCGTTCATGTAGTGCTATGAGAGAGACATTGTAGTAGTCAGTACATACAAACATTGAACGCCTTAATCCAAATTTACAGTTATTTTATTTAATATAAAAAATGTTTAACATTCTTTGTTTTGTTTCTTAGCAGTTTGGCTTTCACTCGCATCAGTTAGTAGTCAGAAGTTGAGACGACAGACTTGGGGAGGGAAAGTTAGAAGTGATAAAACCCTCCACATAGTCAAGGAATGGGGATTTTTGGCAAGTTGACACAAGGGGTTTCAAGAATCCATTCTCTGGATTTAGCATGGACCAGCCTTGGATGTGCTTTCAGAAGGAGTCCAATTAGAATTGAAGAGCTTGAAGGTGTAGAAGATATGAACGAATTGAAGAGCTTGAAGGTGTAGATTTGTTGTAGGAGGTGTGCTTCTTGAAAGCATGGATAGAAAAGCTTGTATAGGAAGCTTTCCATTTAGCCAATTCCGATGCTCTATATTAAGCTAAGTCTTTGCTAAAACCTTTTGTCTGTTGTTCTTCCAAGTAGCTAAGACCTTTGATCTCTATTGTTTATTTAGTTAAAGATAAACATTTCAAATATAAAGCCTCTATTTGTATTTGAAATTTATGAGTTCTCAATGATTTTAAACTTTCATTTTTTGAGCTCCTTTAATGGACAATCATTTTATTTAAATTTCCTTATCTAAATTTCCTAGTTAAGTTACCAATTCAAACAACTATTTTGTTAATTTAAGCTTTCATTTGTACTTGTTGCATACCACAACATCATCTTATACCCTTTGAATACTTTATTGTCAAATCTGTTCTTTCCTTTGTCATCATTTTATTAAACATTCCTCAAAACCAGGTCCTTTTATGTGTCACCTAACAATCAGGTCTAACATTAAAATTTTAGGGCAACTTCCTTAAAAAAATTTCTAACTCTAAAATAACACTATGCAAAGAATTCAACATTTATTAAAGGCAATGAGCAAGTTATGAAATCATTGAATGTTTTTCAATAGCCTTACTAACAATTGATCTTCGTGTGATTATAGATGGCCCCTAAAAGAAGACAATAAGGAGGACCTTCTCAAGGTGCTACCGAACGACCAGGGGGAGGCAGAGGTCAAGGACTTAATGTAGAACATGCAAAGTAGGAGGCACAATCACTTCGCATCCATCATGGAACTCCTGTTATTGCATAATCTATCCAAGAAAAACGTGGAATGGTCAAGGTCCAAGCCTATAAATAACATGTCAATGCCAATCAAGTGTTCCTGTGATTGCCATGTTCATGGAAAGTGGCAACTCCATTAAACATTGGAACATTAGCATGGACAGCTCATAACCCTTGGGTAGAAGAGGAAAAACATCAAGTGCTTCTTCAATAGGATCAATCTCAGAAGCTTGATCATGCAGGACAAAGAAGAGGCACCCATAGAGGAGCCACCACTACCTGGAACCCCATGAGTTCCACAAGTTTTGTCTTTTGTGTATGCGTCCAAATTTTGTTTAATTCTCCACTGTGGCATAAATAAATTCCTAGTGAATCAATAATCTCATACCTATCCATTGTGTAATCAATTGAACTTGTTCCTCACTTTCTTTGACTTGAGGACAAGTTGTTATTTAGTTGTGGGGGTATGATGAGTCATGGTCTGTCAAGCCCAGTTATCGAAGCCCTGTTATCAGAGTCCTGATACAAGATATGGTCTATTAGGCCCAGTTATCCGACCCCTGATACCGCAGCCGCGATATCGTATCAGCGATATCGCATCAGCTGCAATATCGTGTATGCAATATCACATCCGCGATATCGTGTACACGATATCACAGCCTGCCTCAATTTCTATAAATAAGAGGTAGCTTTCCTTGTTCTAGGAGCTAGCTCTTAGTTCCTTACCCAAACTCTTACAGTTTTTCCTTCTTAGAGTTAGAATTATTTCCCAGTGTATGCCTGTAGTGTGGTGATTGTAATTGTACGGCATCGTTTATTTGAGTGTGACGTATTTGGACACGCACATGATAAAAAATAAAGATCGAGATTACTTTATCATTGCAACATTCACTTAGTTTAATTATTTATTTATTTAATTGTTATTTACTGCTTTCTTAGTTAATATCTNTTGGTAATCCCAGTGGTAGTCATGCATGAGGTTCAAGATGTGTACGGATGATTGAGGAATGGATGCTTATCACACTTAGGCTAGCTTAGATTCTCTCTCACCCTCTCTCTCTTAGCTTAGTTAATATTATTTTCCATTATCTCTAGGAGTAGCGTTAGCATAGGGACACATCATACACCTCACTCTGGACTAAACCATACGTCACAAAGTTAACACTAGTCCAGATGGGAAGACAGCAAACTGCGACCTAAGGATAATTGTTTAGATACCACAACTAGTCCGTCTACGGAGTTCGATCGAATCATGCATGAAAGGCTCATATTTCTATGGTTGAGTGTAGTGGTACCTTGCCACTTATCAATAATAAATGCATGTGAAAAATAGAAAGACACATAGCAATTACATGTACATGATGTAAAATTTGGTATCATAATATTTTATCTTGAAATTAGGGGGAAAAAGGGATATAATATGTTAGCATTAATTGTGTCATTCCATGAACTATTTGAAACTTTGAAAACCTTTTATTCTTTGCTTATCTTCTATCTTAATGATTCCAACTTGATTGTGACGTAATGATGGCTTGAAGATGCTTATAATGGTTCTTTTTTAAAAAAGAAAAACTCCTTCTTGTTATTGTAAGAGTAGATTATTGAACACTTTAGGCCACTATCATTATTAAAGAAGGGCACTTATATCCCTTAGTGGTGAATAATATTCACCAAATTGAAGCATAAGCTTAGATGATCAGCTCACATGCTTTTCTCCTTAAAAGTAATTAATGCTTTGCATACTATTGGTTGGCTCATAAAATTTCAAGCAAGGTAAACAAAGTATAGAAAAGCATAAAAAAGACAATTTGCTAATATGAAAGCTATTACAATGATTTCAAAACTAGGGAAATATGAAAGCATGAATTAGCTTGCATGAATGCTGACCAACGCCAAAGACTTTATATGTTCAAATTTAAATGCGCTTGAGACAAAAAGCATAAAATTCAACAGTAAACGACACAACCATAATGTTAGTTCTAATCTACATAAAATGAATGGTTTCCAATGGACAAATGTGTTTTAAAACGTGGAGAAACATATAAAAGTTTCCCAATTTTGTGTCACCACCCCCAACCCACCGCCACCTCCAACCCCCCACGCCCTTCACCCGACGAACTAATATCTTTGGATTTCCATAGAGCTTCTTAGTACATTCGAAAGAGAAATGAAATCTTCCTTAAAAGTATTCTGTTTCGTTTGTCCTAAAGCTATTATCTGAGCAGACCAGTACATCTCATGTGTCGTTTTTCAAAGGAGAAGAAATTGCAAGTTGCATAAAATGTGTCGTGTTTTCAAAGGAGAAGAAACTGCAAGTTGCATAAAATGACATCAGCAATGGCTATGGCCAGTGACCGCCAACGAGCTCAACTATAAGCACATGGACAAGGGTACAGGAAAAGGCAAAGGCAAGCAAGTAGGAGCAGCAAAATGCTAACCAGCATTTACCAAGTCAGAGTTTAGCTTGGGCTGTGTTGTGTTGTGTTGTGTTGTGACAAGTGCTAAAAATACAATGGTGAAGATGAGGCCCAGGCTTCCGGAAGAAAACCACAGTTGCATCTAAATTTTTTTATTAATAAAGTCTGCTTTCTTCCTGTTCCAGAAAAAAAAATTTGTACAAAAAATTATCGTAAAATTATCTTCAAACATGGAAATGATTTGCTTACTGTTAAATGAACTGGTGAACTATTTAGATAACTTTACTTTGGTTTTGTTAAAATGATATAGAGAAAAATATATATCAACAAATAAAGTTTTATGGGTAACCACTCTTTTTTGTTCTGTTTCTTTGTTTTCTTGATTTAGGAATGAAAATACTGTGCCTTCTTTTATGGTTGCGAATTGTGAGAAAATAAATCAAAACCATGAACCTCTTAGGTTGCACAATATCTAAATTTTAAAAGACCTTTTCAAACATGCTTTGCCTTCATCCCTCACAAAAAATTACGATACTATTATAAGAACTTAAAAAAGAAAATGAATACTTACAGCAATGAATCCTACATTAAGAATTCGAACAATGCTAGAAATAGTTGACATATCAACCTGCATAAAAGGTATGGTTTGAAGCTGGGTAACTCTAGTTGGTGCATGTATGGTAAAAGTTAGTACCTCGTATGAAAATGTATATGCATCTTAGATACTAAATCTAGAAAATGGATACAGTAAGCATAGATAAGTTGCAAAACATGTATATTTTGAAATAGAAGTTAAAAATAAAGAAACTATGTAATTGGTGCTCTAATGAACATATTAGCTTCTAACAAACCACTTCTCCTTGAGTTTTTACATTAAGGATTGTAAGTCTTTTTGTGTGTTTATGTGCATGTTTTGTTGACAAGTATTGTGTGCGCTTTGTTTAGACTATGGTGGAAATGGCTAATTGGAATGGTAATAACTTTGTTGACCCGATTTTTATGTGTATTATGATTAAATGTTTAAATACTTTATGCATAAGAAATATGATTATTTTTTTCGGAAAAGGTCGAGAGAATATATTCCAAAAAATAAGAGCTACACAAGCGCGTAGCGTGGACCAGAAATCGCTGGCCCCACACCAACCAAGACAGAAACTACAAAAAGATAGAACTGACCCCCCGAAGGGCCTAACCCTCCCCCCCCTGCCGCAGGCATCCCCGTAGGCAGGTAGGCACCCGTGCACCACAATCACTGCTGGCATCACCACCGGCGGGCAAAAAGTCCCAATCCCAAACACTTACCCAAAGCTACAGACCAAGCCTGCCAGCCCAGCGCCCCAGGAGAGCACCTTCATGGTGATACGACTGAATGTTCGTAAACCTCCCAGAGTGTGGGTTGCACTCTCAAATCGAAAAATAGTTGCACAGTCTTATGCTGGGTGTGGCTGCTTTCAGGGCGACCCGCCTTGGGCGCCTGCAGGGAGACCGCCATCCCTTTCTCGTGTGGCGTCCCTCGGCAACTGGAGGGGATTTTGGGATGCGTCGAACCCCGACTGGTGGTGATCCAGTTGGTCAGCGACAGCGGAGACTGCCCCCCCTACGACGAACAAGCCCCCCGGTCTGGGCGGTTTGGGGGGAGCCATTATAGCGTGTCTTGGCCCCCGCATCAGTCAGGGCTTCTGCCCCCTTTGTGGCACCATCAAGAGCTGCACCCATCAGACCGAACCTGCCATCCTGGACCCCAACCATAGGTCCCCCACCGCGTGAGGTCTTAGAGGGTCCACTCCCCTCTCCGTCTTGCCCAATGATGGCCGTGCCAAGATCGGATGTAGCCCCCTCCAAACCCTGCGGAGTCCCGACCGAAATTTTTGCAGCCCTTTCAGGTGCCATCGAGCCATTGTTGGTTCCCCGGACCTTTTTTCGAACAAACTGCCAGCTGTTGTTAAGCTCGGGGGTGGTACAGCCCTGTTTCGCAGGACCATCCCCCCACGCGATGTCCACCGGCGAGGTCGGAACCTCCGTCGGTAGGCTTTCGAACTGCACACAAACTCACTCTTCCCCGTGGTCGGTGTCGAGCACCAGTTCTTCAACATGGTCAGCAAAGCGCAAGGACCCCCACACACAGAATCGCGCAAAGCCCAGATGGTCCATCGCCTCAATGAACTGGTCAAATTTAATAAACTCACCGAATAACGTAGCCGTCAATTGCAGGAAATTTGTCGATCAGTATTCCAAGGGAAGACTGTGTAGCTAGACCCAAATCGGGGCCCGTTCAAATATATCTTTACCACGGTGCGCTCCTGGGCGCCAGGGAGCCAGCACTAGCCCCCGCGCCCCGTAAAACCAAGGCCCCTCCAGCAGGATGCGTTCCCTGTCTGCCGCCGAGGTGAAGCAAAACAGGATACGGTCCTCCGCGAGACATTTGATAGTCACTGTATCTAGCCCCCAAACGGACCGGACCCATCTCCGAATCAAATCCATCTGCGGCCTCACGCCCGCTGACACAAACTTGCCGATCAGGCTGCACTCCAACTGTTTCAACATGTCCATGGCCGGCGGCCGAACCTTTATTCGCAACACCGTTCCCTCCCTCGAGCAGCCGGTGAATGCCACCGAACCATTGAGAGCGACCTGCACGACCTCCAACGCATCCCCCTCACGCCACACACCTCCGTGGACGCCTGGGTATCCAAGCCTGCCTGTGCCGCCATGGCGCAGGGGTTCACCGACGGCGGCGGGGACGCCTGAGATGCCGTATTTGACGGGGCCCTCCTGGCATCCACTGCCAATGGCTTCATTTCAAATTTTAGCTGCCAAGGGTTTCATAAGAAATATGATTTAAAATACATGCTAGGAATGTTTTAAAATAATAATAATAATTAATATATGGAAAAACAAAATATTTTCTGTTCTATTTCAATAGAGATGTTGAGAAACAAAAAGAAAAACAGAGGACAATACTCTAAGGTGTGCCTCAAGAACTAAAATAGGTATGTTAAAATGCAAAAAAATGCTCATATTGAAGAACTTGACCTATGAATCAAGTTGGAGGAACTTGACCCATGAATCAAAGATATTGTGTTCAAATGTGGTATCTTTATATTTAATTTTTTTTATTTTATCTAAATGTGATACATTGCTCTTTTTAGTTTAAAATAGTAGAGTATAAGTACCCTTTCCATGGTTGTAGAAAGGTCATATGATGACGTTTCAAGGCTCGTAAAAAAATTGTAAAATTCAAATTGCTAATGACCTGAAAAAGAAGGTTCCTTATTTGATTATGTATCCTGAACTGCCCTTATCATGAATCTATTTTGAAAACTCTTTCCTTGCATCTTATGGCAATTCTGAATGATAAAGAGATAGATATTATGTTGGAATGTTTTGTAATTATTAAGAGGAATTGAACCTAAGATCTAGCAAAATCTAAATTCTGAAATATCAACAATTGTTGATTTGGGAATTGAACCTGCAACTTGTGAATATACATATTTTATTGATTTTTCTATAGTAATCATGAAGAGAATTGAACTCATGACTCACTTTTGAAAAAGAGAGAGAGAAAGAGAACTTTAAAAAGAAAAGAATACAAACAATCCCCAAGAAGTTAGTTACAAGAAACTATCCATTATCCCTTATTCCACCTATATACAGAGAGGAGGAGAAAAAAGAAACACACACAAGGAAAAAGTAGCTGAGTAGGATAGGAAAAAAGAGATACAGTAGCAAGGAGTGTGGTTGGGAAGGGATAGAAGATTATCGTTGCCACATGAGATAGCAAGGAGAAAGAAAACAAGTGTTGCATAGTAATCCAATGTTTTGATAATTCTTCCTAGTAAGCAAAATATCTAATCAAGGAGGTAAAATGATCCATCTCTATTATGTTTGATTATGGCCAACAAGGGTTGATTTTCTTAAACTTCTCTCTCTTGGCTTGCCTAACCACCTTCATAATGCTTGTATGAAATCATCAAAATTTTTGTTGTAAAGCTTAGATTGTTGAAACCTTTATTACTTTTTTCGGATCTCTTCACCCGTCCTCTGCACTCACACCTAAACGACTTGGATGAGAGTTGTTTCTGTAATGATTCAGATACACCAATAATGATTTGGGGCATTTTTGGCAAAAGATTGCCAACAAGGGGCCAAGGATCCCTGATATAAAGATTGGTACCGCCGGTAGCAAGTGAGAGTATCCTTGGGCCCATGGATAATTGTGAATGTTTTAAAATTGTTGAATTCTTGGGTTTTGGTTGGAATTTGGTTGATAAAATGTCCTTCCTTAAATGCATAAATCTTGGATATGAATCTTGAATTATACTTCTTTTTTCTTATACCTTCTCAAGTCTGATTTTGATATCTTTCTATAAGTTGATGGAGTGGGAGAAAACCTAGGATGTTAATTTATGGTTGTGATCTATCTATTCTCTGCTATTGAACATATGAATTTCTTGATTAAATGATTAATGGTAAAATGGTTACAACAATTAAATTCAAATGATCTTGTTTTGTGTGTTGCTGAAAATTATAAAATATTATTCTGTGATTAAAAACTTTTGAGATTATTAATTTATTTATGTTTGTGGTCATTTCTTTGGTTTACAAATGTGTAAATGATCCTAATTAGATATTTCTTTTTAGGTTGAATAAAAAAAAGTTTGATTTTCTTTAATCCAATAAATCTTGCACAAATATTTTACTATGGCTATTTCTTTTTAAAAGTATCTCTTGATTCTTAGAATTAATATTGATTGACATGTTTCAGACCTAGATCTAGGCACTATTGATTTCATTTTAATTTCATAGGTTAATGTTAGTTTGATTGTTGTAGAAAGAAAGCCACCTGGGAATGTTCTTCTTTCAACTAGCTTTCTTTCCAAGGGGGCCTTGGGGTGTTAGCCTTGCTCCCTATGAATGGGTATTACACAGCTACAGTTGTTTCTATACATCTTGTACCTATATATGTTATTAACATCATAATTATGCAAACTGAATCAAGGTGAATATGATATTTAATAGTAGTGATTTATAATGCTGAAGGATATGGACTGAACAGATCTTTCTGCAAACCCCAAGCTCAAGATGGTGAGGATGAGCACAACAGGAAGCTTTGAAAATGTAAAGACTTCAACAACCAGTGGAGAGTGAAAGGTGCATACTACTGTAAATTTTGTATTGACACTTGTGCAACACCAATTGAAACTGAAACCATGAAAAGAGTGTTGGTGTGCATTAATAGTTTTCAGCTCTTTGATCTGGCTTTGGTCTTCTTACTCTAGAATGTATGTCTGTTTACTTTAAAATCAATAAAAAATAGAATCACATATTTTGCTTTTTATGTTTACTTCCTATATAAGTTTGTTTTTATTCCTAAATACATTCATATCTCTTCTTGTAACATTCAAGATCCATCCATGGATTTGCATTTCTACCATACTAACCTCTTGTTTGTTCCACTTTTTTATTGTTTATCATTCACACAATAGAAAATAATAGGTCTGATTACTACACTATAAAAATTTCCCTTCAGTTTTATAGGGATTCTTTTATCACATAAAATACCTCTAGCCTATCTCTAGTTTGATCATTCTACCTCAATCCTATTTTTTGCATTATCAATTCATCGTATGATTGGAGCATTCAACCTAGGCTGCATAACTGTTTGCAGTGTTAAACTTTTTAACCTTGAATTATTACTTCTATTTCATCATTATTTATACTTTTGATTATCTTATTTATAGAGCAACAATATCAGTGGGCTGGTTTATATATGCTTTCCAAGATGACAGTGCAATATTGTGATTATGGTTTTCATATGCTATTGCATGTTTTCCCCAAAAAGAAAAAAAAAATCACACCACAATTTTACCAAAGTTCCTCCACAAATAATATTTTAAGAAATAGCTAAAAACTAAAAAGGATCAATCCTAGATATGGTTTGCATGACATTCTTACATTTTGATTAGAAGTTGACCAACCTAATGCCAATGGGGGCATTCTAATAGCAGGTATGCCATTTGGAAAAGCAATTTTAGAAAAGAAAATTTTGAAGAAAGATTCAACAACATTGAAATGCACACTAATAAAGAAACTATAGTTATCATAACTAAGAAATTGAAGTTATTATAATCAATGAGATATGGCTTCTTAGTTGAGGCATGTGACTTGCATCTTACAAGTCAAACATTCAATTCAAATGAGTTATGCTGAGAGGTACATGGATTGTGCAATAAATACTCAGTAGAGCAAATCCAAGGGAATCTAGGATTTTTAAAAAAATATGGTTTAGTTCAATTNAAAATCCAAGGGAATCTAGGATTTTTAAAAAAATATGGTTTAGTTCAATTTAGATAATATATGAAATTGAAACTGAAATTTTTAATTACATCCATTAAGACCCCTTGGATCTATTGGACTAGTTTCAAAAATCCCTTTACAGAAAATGTTTTAATTTATAACTCAATGCTACTAGGTTGAATCAAACCCTTCTTTTTTTCTATTATGAATAAGATAATTTCAAAAATACAAGATGATATTCCTGGTGTGTGCTCTTTGTATATGACAATGGGTGGCTAAATAAATCTAAGGAAGCCCTTGCTACAAAATGGAGATTTGGATAAGATGCTTAAAATCCTAGGGGATAAGGATTAGTAGAAGTAGAGTGGAATACATTTTATGCATTTTTAATTAAAAAGTAAGTGATTATGGTATAAATATTAGAATTCAAAACAAAAAGTAAGCAATTTAAATACTTGGAATCACTTGTATAAAAGAATGTTGCAATTAGCAATAATGTTCCAAAAAAAAATTAAAATTGAATAAATAAAATGGCAATAAGCTAGTAGTGTAATTTTTGATAAAAAGAATTTCCATGGGTTGAAGAGAAAGTTCTACAAAATTGTTGTCAAAACTATGATCTTGTACGGTGTGGAATGTTGGCCAATCAAAAAGAGTTAGGTTCAATACATGCATTTCATACATACATAAATGCTATGTTAAGGAATAATAACGTAAATTCCAATTCCATATTTATACAAAAAAGGTTGTCTCACTAAAGAGCCTAAAATCTTAACATATTAAAGGGGTTGTTGGGTGGTATTCTTGCCTACAATGTATCCTGCAATGCTATATTCAAAATTGTGGATCACCATCATCATCATCATCATCATAGCCTAGTCTCAATAAAATGGGGTTGGCTACATGAGTTTTTTTAGCTATTCGCCCCTAAGAGCTAGAACTTTGTTTATTTGTAGTTTCTTCAAATTATCTTCAATTGATTTTTTCTATATCTTTTTTGCTATTCTTTTTGATGGTTTCCCTAGAACAATGATGTAGCAATCCTTTTTTATAGGTTCATTGTCTGATCTTCTTTGTACATGTCCAAACCATATAAGTCATCATTCTTGCAACTTATTTGAAATAGAAGCCACTCCAAGTTTTCCTCTAATAACTATATTATGTAGTTT
Source organism: Gnetum montanum (assembly GCA_015680685.1). NCBI lineage: Eukaryota > Viridiplantae > Streptophyta > Gnetopsida > Gnetales > Gnetaceae > Gnetum > Gnetum montanum. The sequence goes on from MNCI01019723.1 coordinate 54,761, forward strand.
ATCTCTTCTGCTAACATTAAACATTCATCTAAACTTTTGGATTTCTACTACACTGATTTATTGTTCATGTCTCTTTTGTACTACCCAACATTCATTACCATATAAGATAGTAGGCTTAATTGTTGTCCTATAAAATTTTCCTGTTAATTTTATTAGTATTCTTTTATCACATAGAATACCACTAGCCTGTCTCCATTTTGACCATCTTGCTTCAATTCTATTTCTTATATTTTTATCAAATTCATCATTTGATTGGATGATTGATCGTAGGTAGTGATTAAAAAGTCTTCAAAAAATAGCTAAATTAACAAAAAGTATCCCACTTTTTATGAGAGAAAAAGTCTTCATTACTTCCCAATTTTTCAATCAAATTTTTCCAAAAATACCAAAATCAGCCTTTCTAAAAAAATTCTATAAAATTTTCCAAATGTTTATGATTATCACAAGGTTCTAAGCTTAATTTCATTTTATACTTTTAAATAGCACTAATAATTGATAAAAGAGTGAACTGACTTCTATCATGTTATCATCGTAGCCTTTTTTCCAGTTGCATGGGGACTTCTATATGAAACATATTTTACAATTCACTTTTATTAAAAGCCAAATAAGTACTATCACCAAAATCTTAAATATCCTTCTTTAAGCTTGCAAACCAAGTATGTTTAGGTATGATCTAATTATATTATTTTTCTATTTTATTGTTCTATAAATACAACTAGTTTAACTTAATACAGTTGAGAGTGTTTGCATGTAGTTGGCTAATGATATTAGTTATTAGAAAATAATGTAATGTTTAAATAAGAAAATATTATAGTTTTTTAAATTAAAAATTAATGAAGAATTAAAAAGGTTATGCTAACATAGAATACTATAATATTTTATGTTAATAACATATTGAATATATGTTGGTAGTGGAATGATGAAGAAACTTGTACAAATTATATCATGCTTATATACATATGTAGGAATTATTATTTTTTTGTCCACTTAATTGTGTTTTCTGCTTTTATTTTTCATTGACTATAATTTGTTATTAAAAATGTTGCATATTTCTGATTTTTTCCAACAACTTTTTCCTAAACTTTTGTTGAATTTTTTAATTTTCTGACTTTTTTAAGCAACCAATAATATTGTTTTCCCAATTTTTTAATCATTTTTTTTTGAAAAAGGTCAGGCTAAATTAATTATCAAAAAGAAAAAGAATCTATATACAGGTACAGCGAGGGCCACGGCTGCTGGCCCCACGGGACAGCGAAGGGGCCACCAAGAACACTTGGCAGCCAAAAAGACCACCCGCCCCCAAGACCAAATTTCCCGTCAGGAGAGACACACCCAGGGCGCCCAGACAACCTGCAGATTTCCCGTCAAGAAAGACACCACCCAGGATGCCCAGACCACCTGCAAATTTTCCCGTCAAGAAAGACACCACCCAGGGCGCCCAGACAACCTGCAAAAATTCCCGTCAAGAAAGACACCACCCAGGGCGCCCATACAACCTGCAACGACGGCAGGCAGCCGAGAGACGCGGCCGGTCATTACTTGTTGGCCATCCTGGGTAGCTCAGATCCATCCGCCCTGCGACGTCTATATTCGTCGATGATCTGGGCGATGCTGGTCCTGCGTGAACTGGGGGCGTTTGCCACCCAAGCCTGCATAGGGATGATCGGGGTATGATTCCCCAGAGATGCAGAGACGCCAGCATTCCGTTCCTGCCTCTCCTTCGTGTGAAGCTGTCCAGGGCTCGTCCTCGCCGGGGCTCCGTCATGGCGAGGGTTCCCGCAGTGTGAGGTGGCCCCCCCGTGTCCCCGCCACGTTTGCGTCCGCTGCTGAATGGAAGGTTCGGAGGTGGGTGGGTGAGCCCTTACGGTACAGTTAGAGATGTCATCTTTGCATTTTTGCCTCACCTCCTCGTGCACCTGTCCGCCGCGGGGCGTGGTTCCGCCTTGCAGGGTGACCCCCCCGCACTCCCGCTGCTCCCGCCAGGAAGTGGCGGGAGGAGCCAGAGCGGAGACAAACTCATTCCAAAGCTGCCTAAGCTTGCTTGCAAGTATGCTCACCGGGGGGAGTGAGTTGCCTTTGAAAATATAATCATTTCTGGCCCTCCACAGGACCCAGAGCGCCTCCAGTGTAGCCGAGTTGCCCGAGAACTCCAGGGAGTGGAGCCCCGCCATTCTCCATAGCAGTGCGATTACAGGACACTCCCGAACAAAGTGCTGCTGAGTTTCCACCTGCTGNCAGAAACTTTTCCCTGCTGACCCGCGGTGGAAACGGCTTTGGAAGGGCATCCTCCCCGAAAAAATCAAAGCCTTTGGGTGGCTGATCCTCCACCAGGCCCTCCCTGTCCGCGCGACTCTGCAGGCCCGGGGCATGGCCATTAACACTCTGTGCCCCATGTGTAAACAGCAGGTGGAAACTCAGCAGCACTTTGTTCGGGAGTGTCCTGTAA
>MNCI01019723.1:57727-81975 GCA_015680685.1 Gnetum montanum
AAGATTGACCAGATCCTCAGAAATTTCGTGTGGTCTGGCGGCAAGGGTGAAAGAAAGATGCACCTTCTGGCTTGGTCAAAAATCACGCAGCCTCGGTACGCTGGGACGTCATAGGCTCCTCCAACGCCTGGCCACAGACAGCGCGGNTGCTGGATCTGTAGGCAGAGGTCGATGAAGGACGGATCGAATCCTTTGGCGAGCAGAACAGACTTTAAGGCGGCCCAACTAACAGAATCGTAGGCCTTGGTGATGTCCAGTTTAATGAACAGGCCCGAAAGCTTGGCAGTCCGAAGGGAGTGCTGAATCTCCTGGAGCAGCAAAACCTGGTCCTGCAGGTGACGCCCCTTCATGAACGCGGCCTATTGCTTCCCCACGAGCCGTGGCATGAGCGGCTGCAACCGGGCCATGATCAGGCAAGAGAATAAACGCAGCAAGGAGTTACAGACCCCAATGGGTCGGAAATGACCGGGTGAGGTGGGATGCTTCGTCTTCGGGAGTAGAACCACACGCGAGCAATTAATCTCATTACGGACCTGTCTCCAGGCCAACATTTTATTGAATGCGTCCAGCAGGTTCTTCCCGAGGACGTCCTCGAAATGCTTAAAAAATTCAATGGGCTAGCCATCTGGCCCAGGCGCCTTGTTGGCAGGCATTTTCTGCAACGCCTCCTGAATTTCCTAGCGTGTGAAAGGCTTAAGGAGCCGGAAGTTATCAGCCTGATTTAATACTCTGCCCACTGGCACCGAAACTGACTCCGTTGGTTGCCAATCCCACACCTGCCGCCAGTACTGCAGGAGGCCGTCGTTGCGCAGCGTTGAATCCTACTGCAGGAGGCGCTGAATCGGGCCATTTCTGGAGCCGCGATGTGCCTTTGCAGCCAAAAAAAAAAATTGGTTTGCCTGTCTCCGGCCCGAAGCCACTGCACACGAGCCCGCTGTCACCAGTACTCCTCCTCATCTTGGTGCAGGAGCTGCAGCTCGGCCTGCAGGGCAAGCTCCTCCCTAGTACGGTCGGTCCCACTACCCTGCATTTCCTGCAACAATTGAATATTCTGCAGTTTGGTTTGAACCTGGTGACGACGCGTACGAAACAGAAATTTGTCCGTTGGGCTTTGGTTTTTTAAATTCTGATTGAGCGTCCTCAGCCCATTCTTGAGGAAATCACGCGGGTCCTCCGAGGCGCTGTACTGCTGCCAGATGTCCTGCACCATAAGCCTGAGCCACGACGTGCGGATCCAGGGGCGCTCGAAGCGAAAAATACGCTATTTTTGGAACTCGCCCCGCTCCAACTGGCAGAAAATGGGCCTATGATCGGAGGCCATTCGGGCGCCTCCGTACACCTGCAAATCCCAATCGCTCAGCAATTTTTTGCTGGCCCAAACGCGATCAATGCGGGACTGAACCCTCGCGGTGCCCTGCCTGCGATTAGTCCAGGTGTACGCGCAGCCGGATATGTCCAAGTCAGTCAGGTTGTACTGCTGCAGTAGGGCGTGCATCTCGGGGGCTCCTGGGGGTTCTGTCAAATTTTCCCCCATATTTTCCCAGGCAAAGAACCGCTGGTTGAAGTCCCCAATCAATAGCCAGCTGGCCTGGTGAGGAACAAGGGCCGCGACCCGAGAGAGCTCCTGAAAATGCGCCTGCCAGCCTTGGGCGCCGTAAACATTGGTAATCCACACATCCTGTGCCGGTAGACGCACCGTAATGCTCCAGTCCGATGTGTCCAGGATGTGCGAGTCAGCCTTGGTAAGGATCGCGAGGCCGCCTGCGCTTCCCCTGCTGGGTGCCAGGTGGCTGTGCCACCCCGGCCACCAGTTGGCCAGGGACGCGATCTTCGTCTGTTGTAGTTTCGTCTCTTGCAGGCAAACAATGTCACATTTCTCGTCATTCACCAAACAGCGCAGGGTATGGCGCTTGTAAGGGGTACCCTGGTCCCTGCAGTTCCATGAGAGGACCTTCATGGAGACAGGGAACGCTGATACACCTCTGGGAGAGTGGGCTGCACTCCCAAATCCACGAAAAGCTGCGTGGCCTTCTGTCTACGGGTGCGGTTGTCTGGTCTACCGATTTTTGCCGCTGGAAGGGAGACTATCATTCCTGGGGTGCGTTGGCTCAGTGCCTCTCTGGGAGGGGAGCTGGGCCACATAGAACCCCGACTGGTGTTAATCCAATCAGAGACTGGGGGCGGGGATAGACACCGTTGAGACGAGTATCCCCCCCGACCCGGGTGTGCAAGGCCAACCGTGAGGGCCTTGCCACGTCTCTGCCCTTGCCATGGGGGCCTACCGCTATTTTCCGCTAGACCCCACCAGCATAGAGATATACGACTTGCTAACTGCAGGGACCGCGGTGCCCAACTCCGTTTCCGACGCCTCCCCCTGGTGAGCGCCCGGCGGTTGCGGTTCAACCTGGTGAGCGCCCTGTGATTTCTCCAGCTGGGGAGCGCCCAGCGGTGTTGGCTCCCCTGGGTCTGGTCCCCCGCGTGACACCGCCTTGGCGGCTGGGCCTTGCGAGGCATCGCCCTTCTCCTGGCGTTGCGCCCCCCCATTCGTGCTGACCACACGACCTTTCTTACCGACCACGTACCATCCGTCCTTAGGCTGAGCCTTGTACCCTGTAGAGTGGCCCGGACCTCTCCCCGGCCGAGGGTGCTTGACCTGCGTCCCAGACTGATTCTCGAACAAAACTTGGACCCGCTCCTCCCCAAGGTCCGTAATGAGGACCAGCTCCTTGACCAGCTCCTGCACGAGGAGAGGGCGCCAGACGCAGAATCTTGCAAACATCAGATTATCGGCGTCGGCTGTGGAATGATCAAATTTAATGAAGTCACCCAGCAGCTCCGCTAGTGACCGCAGGAACACTGGTGTCCAGTACTCAAGCGGGAGGCCAGATAGCTGCACCCAGACTGGTGCGCGTGCAAACAATGCCTGGTCACGGTGAGCTCCAGGGCGCCAGGCTGCCAGGGCCAGCCCGCGCGCGCCGTAAAACCAAGGTCCCCCCACCAGGACTTGTTCCCGCTCCTCTAAGGAGGCGAAGCCGAACAGAAGGCGGTCGTCAGCGAGGCAAGAAACCGTCACTGAGTCCAACCCCCACGCGTTCTAGGCCCAGCGCAGGATCAGATCGAGGCGGGGTCGGGCCCCTTCGGACACAAACTTGCCGATCAGGCTACGTTCCAACCGCTTCAACATGTCTGCGTCGGGCCCTCTGACTTTGATTCGTATTGCTGTTCCCATTTTGGAGCAGTCTCCTAGTGCCCCACCCATCTGCTGCTGCGGCTCCCGCTCTGATCCGCATGCCCCCCGTCCGGGGGCCCCCTCATCCACCTTGTCGGCCGAGGTCCCATCTCCTATGCCTGCTGCCGTATCCGCTCCAGTCCGCCTAACGTCCGTTGCTACAGTCGCGCCAGTTGCTGCAGTCGTTCTAGTCGCTTCCGTCGCCATCTCCGAGTCCTATCAATTTTTTAATCATTGTTCCTAAGTAGTAGAACTATTTGGAGTGAGAGACCTTTGGCCTTGAATTGTCAATTCTATTTCACTACTATTTATGCTATTATTGAAATTGCATTATATATATTGAGTCTTATTTTTACTAATTTTTAAGTCTTTTGATTCTAGAGCATGTCTCTACTTCTCTATTTTAGAAACAATATTTTCTTGAGTCATATCCACCAATACAATATCATATGCAAATAGTATACAAGAAGGGATTCCATCTTGTATTTTCTTTATCAATTCATCCATACTAATGGCAAAGAAGTACAGGCTAAGGGCAGATCATTGATGTAGACCTACCATGACTAAAAAATCAAATGTTGTTCCACAAGTTGTTCTAATTTTAGTAGCACCTTCTTCATATATGTTTTGAATCATTCCATATATGTTTTGAATCATTTTAAAAATCAAAAGAGTCTGCTTAATTAAAGTAGAAGGAAAACATACTTGACAAGCTTTTAGTTAAATATGTACATTTTTCTAGTTAATTTTTATTATTGTTGATCATTTTGTAAAATTTTTCAGAAATTTTATTGATTAGAAATTTTTTTGTTTGGCATCCTATGAATCTCCATTGTTTGTACATGTCCCTTTTTGCAAGCAGCATATAATGCCTTAATTCACTACTAATCCGTTTAGCTGTCTAATTCTGAAATCATAACAATCCAAATGATCAATACTGCAATAGAAAACTCATCGTTCCAAAATCTCCAAGACACTAAGCAGTTTTAAAGAATGTTTCAGACATTTTGACCTAGCAGAGTTAACTAAATAGTGTTTCTTACTATATATAATCCTACAAAAGAAATATTCAACCAAAATGGTTTGCAGCTTCATCTTTGGCAGTATCAAAATAATGTAGAATTGATTTATATACATGTCCATGTACTTATTAAACATAAATGTCCAAGTTCTCATTTATCATCTCTAATTTTTCCGTAAGATTGTTCCTCTCAGAAATTTAACTATTCAATTTCTTTTTTATGGCAATGTGGACTTGTAAAATCAACCCATAATAATAATAATAATAACAATCACCTCTAGCAAGCATCCTTACAACTTCAAGGTTAGGCAAGCCCACCTGAAGCAGTTCAAAATATAAATGTTAAATCAAATCTAATGAATATCCACACTGAAAGGAGAAATACAGAAAACAAATCTTTGAGAAGATACCAATGTAAAGACTAGGATCAAATAAAACGTACAATAATTAACTGCCAGTATTTATTTTAACTATTAAATTCAAATATATAAAAACTGAAAGAGCAAGCAAAAACCAATTAAGGAATTTACAGATATTCTTGTTGCGACAAAACCAGCGGTAAGTGAATGTGAAGGCAAGCCTCCCTTATGATGCACACCCACTTTATTTGCTTGAAAATGTCCAAATGATCCTGAAAGTGGCAATAATATTAATAAGTAAAATACAAGTTACATTATAAAATAAAAAACAAATTGTTAAACAAATTGAGAATGAAACTGAAAATTATGAAAAAATTACGAACCAGAATCAAGTAAATGTAATGGAATCATACATATATACACAGAGAACGCTAACACCTCATCATGTTAATAGTGCAAGTACAAGAAGTGAAGACTTACTTACAATTCATCATTCCCTTAGTAAAGTTCTTCTGCTTGAACGTGCCTATTGCCGTACTCCATTACTGCCTTCTTGCAACCTCGGATGGAATAGATAATGCAATAACATACTATGATATACACTTAATGCAATTGATATGGGTAAAAAACACATGCTCCTTTTCTGCCAAAACCGTAAATCTTTTGGTGGCCTAGGTGCAAAACTTTGCTAGTTGCCATTGAGAAAGCCTTCAATCCTGGATTGACCATGATCTAGGGAACTGAAACCTCTAACTCTTACGCTGATCATTCCATGAGAGGCATTTGTTTACTAAACACGTCCTTTCCCAGGGTGGTAGCACCTAGGTCACTGTCCCCCTCACCAGAGCCCATGCATCACTAAAGCAAGAGTAAAAAGGAAATATCACTCTCCCCTTGCAAAGAACTTGTTTCTAAATATGCAGATTCTTTGCTCTGTGGTAGCTCTATGTTCAGCTATAATTGGAACAGTTATTAGGATGATGTTCCACAAACTTGATAGTTCTTTTTAAGCTTGCAAACTTGTTACCCTGCTTTTATATCAGAATTTGATTTCTTTTCCTGTATTACACCACTTTGATACTCACATTTTAGACATTTAAGCCAGAACCTTTTTGACAATTGTGATCTTTAGCTAAGGCATGGACAATGATGTCTGGTATATTAATTTCAGTTTCCATTATATCCTTATAAGATCATCTTGTATTAGGTCCATCTATTAGAACTTAAAAAAATGCAAATACCCAGACAAAATAAAAATGTTTGGGCACTATAAATCATTCAAAATGTCAGTTTCAACTGTGTTTGCATCATTGTTCAGTTAGTATTAGGTAGACAACTGGTCATAACAAATCCAAACTCAAATCATCTTACCATCTTAAGTGATTGTTCCAAATTTTATTGGATTGAGGACATTCATGATAAAGAAGTGTGTTTGTTTTGGTGCCCGAGAGGTCAACTACCAATTGTAGATTGTTAACGCTAAATAATATTCGATTCATAACACTAAAGGAACCATCCGTAACACTAAATAAGATTCTACCCATAATGCTCCAAGGAGAATCTATAATAAGGCTAAAGGATATTTTATCCATAATGCTAAATAATATTCAATCCATGGGAATTCAAAAATATTTTGCAGGGCAAAATTTATTACCAAATTTGGAATTAATTATCATTTTCATCATGCAATCACAACGATCTGACAAAATTTGTTATGGAATACATCCAATTTGGTAAAATAACAACTCAGATAATTTTTAATACAGTAGATGAACTAAAATTTAACTCAGTTTTTGGAGACTCTCTCCGCCAAATTATAGATACATATTATAAATATATATCTAAGCTAGTCATACACCAATGTATTATAAAACCACTTTGGAGATGACTTTTTTTTGTCCTTCTTGGAGTTGGGAAGAGAGGGGGATGGTTTCTACTATACAATAGGTTTTAATATAATTTGTTAACAATGGGATGACAAGGAGATGTTTGTAAGTAATACAACAAAATCATAACCAATAGCATCCAATGTCATAATGAATTATATAGTTTTAAATTACAATAATATGTCCTCTACTTATATTTCATACAAAGTCTTACCAGGTCTAGTAATTAGCTAGTTTTTTTCTGCACTTCAAATTTTCCGAACAACACTGAAAGAGGAGACATACTAGCAGCAACGCTCCTGGGTCAAATGGCTCTAGGAAGGGTACAGGCAAACAAGATTTTTCTTTGCCATGGCTAGGACACGTGGAGGGTGCCAACCATACTATCTATGCAACCAAGATGGGGAGATTATTGATGATTCGCAAATAATCGCTAACAAGCTGACGTAGTGTTGGGGGAGGATCTGGGCCCAATGACCCACCAGGCCCATCTCGGTCCATGTGGCACGAGTGCTGAATGAGGGGGACAACATGCAACTACTACCCCTTTCTCATGGCAGGAATTCACGACCACTATCAACAACATGTCGAGAGGAAAGGCACCTGGTCCAGATGGCTAGAGCCTTGAGTTCTTTAAGACGTTCATGGATATTGTGGGACCTAATATAGATGTGTTCAATCTCATGCTAGCCAAGAGGCAGGTCTGGAGGGAATTCAACTACTCCCGTATTATGTGCATCCCAAAGCAATCAAATGCACACCGTCTAGAACACTTTTGCCCTATCGAAGTATGCAACGTACTCATTTGGCTCTTCTCCAAATTTCTGGTGCATAAGCTTGTGCCACTTATGTCCAAACTTGTGGGGATCAACCAAGTGGGCTTCGTGTAGGGTCAGACCCTTCAGGACCAGGTTCTCCTCATGTAGGAGGTTCTTCACTTGCTTCACACTTTAGGTTTTCCTAGGCTTTGCCTCAAACTTAACATTACAAAAGCATACAACACACTCAGCTAGGAGGTCTTGAAGTCCATTATGCAACTAAAAGGCTTTGACCAGCAGTTCATCTAGCATTGCATTCACATGTAGTCTTCGGCCAGCTTCTCTTTCGATGTGGGGGGGTGACTATGGGGTCCCTCCTCTCCAAAAAGGGGGCTACGATAGGGGGACCTGCTCTTGCCCCTTCTTTTCATCATCATTATGGACTTAATGCAAAATTATTGCAACACATCCGAGGTGGATGGTTTGGACATTACGGGGGTGGCATGTTGGGTTGAACACTATACAGATGATACAATGCTACTCAGTCGAGCAGAGGTCCCATAGGCATGATGCATCAACACTGCTCTATCCCATCTGGCAACTGAGTTGGGGCTGGAGATTAATCAGACCAAATCTTTAACTCATTTCATTAATGTTGATGATCAGGTTAAAAGCCGAGTGGTGAAAATCATGAATATCCTGCTTGGGATGGGCAAAGACACTTACCTAGGTATTCCACTCTACTGATGGGGGCAAAACATGTCGTGGGGGCCACTAATGGAGAAAATTAAGAGAAGGATGGGCCGTTGGGGAAATCATTTCTTGAGCCACAAAGGACAACTACTTGTGGCAATGGGGATCCTCATGGAGATTACCCAATTCATCGCGGCCGTTGCCACCCCCCCTAACACCATCATCAATAAAATTAACATGCTAGTCAAAAGCTTCATCTGGAAGGGGTGTAAAGTGGGGTGCAAAATCCACTTGGTCAATTGGGAGCGAGTTGTGTGCCCCCGTAATGCGGGGGGATTGGTTATCACATCTTTCAAAGATGAAATGATGCTGGAACAACAATGGTTGATACTTCGATTTACATGCTTGCACAGAGAACCGATCTAGTGGATCTGCATCATAAATGTGAAGTATCAATGTCAGGAGGTGGGGGTGCGAGATTCTAGGCCCTGGCAGACACTTTGTTGGCATGCGCGGGTGATGCAGACCCAAGGATGGTTGAACCTCAAGCTGCGTGATCTGCTGACAAGCAAGTATCCCCAAGTTGCTGGCTACTAGCAGATTTTGGAGGGGGCGGCTACCCAAGAAGACAAAAATATTCCTTTGGATGATATGGATGGATGCACTGCCTATGCGTGATGTCCTGTGTTGGCACGAGATCCTACAAAATGACACCTATCCTCACTGTGGCACTGCACCCTAGATAGTCTGACACTTCATTTACGATTGTGCATGCATGCATGATAGGTGGCGCGCGACGACGGCAATATCCCCGATGCACCTGACTGGTGATTCTTGGGCCACGCTACTTTTATGGGTAGCATGGAAAGCAATAAATCACAGTATTTTTCTATAGGAATGCCCCCCCCCCCACCGCAACTAGTTCTCCAGGCTTGTCGCACGTGGAAAGAAATCAAGGTAGCGATGGGAATCACGCCAACATTTGAAACATACAGCACCACGTTCTAGGATGATGAGGAACTTTGGCAAATGGTGACATAGTGCGGCTAGTGTGATCCTCTACAGTGGCTAGTCGGGTACCCAGATCTGGCAGACGACACATTCTTTTCTAACTGAGGCAATGACCAGACCTTTTTCCGAGGGCACGATATTTACATCACAGAATCCTCGATCGCTAGATATTTTGGGCTCCAAGCCACCAGTGAGGTCATCCTACCATCTACCTACAGTCTGCAGGACACGAAACTATTTTTTAAAGGGCCCATACCATGTACAAGGAGTCGACAGTTGCCCCAATCTTCTCTTCCTTGTCTTTGGGCCCGAGCAGCAAATCTGATGGAAAGATTTTTTGTTTAGTCTAGCAATGAATCAAAGCTCCAAGACCTACATTTTGCATTTCTGTGTTGCCTGAAATTAGGCTGCCAAGTCAACCTCCCATGCTTTATCCTAGAGACACTCCTGCTTAAACGATGCAGCCACTATTCAGGGTTAATTCTAGCCTTGTGGTAGGGGGCAGAGGGGGGGCAACGTCCATTTTCATCTGTCCCCCCCTCCACCCATGGGCCCACTAGATAGCCCCCTGTTGTTGACCCCCCAACCCCTACGATCTCGCCTAACCAGGGGAACCATTGGACCCTGTCCGCTACAACCTTTATGCGGGGGCAGTGGACTTGAGAATGGCACCCCCTCCACCCCCCCTGGTCAGAAACCTCCGGCCACAGGAATTGGCACAAAGAGCTTCAGCAGGCCACACAGAGGGCCGCAGATGAGGCACATGAGGCTGAATGACGGGAGTGGAAGGCAAAGTGGCATGAACTCCTAGCACAAGCTCAGGTCAACTTGGAGGCCCAGTTTTATGAATGAGAGTAGGAGAGGATGAGGTAGTAGGACCTCATGGCCAAGGTTGCCCAGGCCTGGTTAGTTGATGAAATCTGGGCTCAAGTGTAGGAAGAACTGATTCAGGAGGATGCTGCCCAAAGAGAATGTGAAGAGGCAGAGCAGGCGGAGCAGGAATGACTACAGGAGGAGAGGAGCAAAGGCAATGATAGCTCGATTGGGCTCACGAGCACAACGCTCGAGAATGGCTCAGAGGGGGATGATGCCCGTACCTCATCCTTAGCATCAATTACAAGAGCTCCTGGGGTGAGCTCAAGCACCATATCCACTGAACCTCAAAGAGATTTCATCATGATGTGGGAGCCTTGCCAACAGACCGGAACAGGTGAGAGTCGACCATGCAGGGTATCCAGCAGGTGGCCAGTTTCATGGACACCGAAGACCACTCAAATACCATGGACCTTCTCCATGAGCTAGAGTGCCCACATTGCTCCTGGCGTCAACTGTCGACAAACCCCTAGGGGGCAGAGCTGTCTTGGAGCATCGACAATGCTCTCCACCCCCTGCCTCCTAGCCATCACTACGGTCCTCGTCCTTTTGCCCCCCACCCATTTCCTATCCTATCTTGGTGACTCCCCTGGGTTGGGGGGTGCCCCCCCCCCACCCCTCAATTTTGGTTTTGTTTCTTGGATTTAGCACGACTGTTGGGATGATGAATTATTTTGAGAATTAGGGGATTTTTTCCAATCCATTGAGGGCCATTGCTGATGGCCCATGATTTGTAATATCCTATACTATAGTTCTTTCTTTCTTAGTAATATCATCTTGAATATTTTCTCAAAGAAAAAAAAAATTTCCTGACAATCTTGACATACAGTACTTTAGTTTACCTTTAACTCTAGACCTTCACCGATGCACAAAGACCCTTTCTCTATTCTACAACGTTGACTATCATGAGTATCTATATAGCATTTCCTTAAGTAAAATTTAAATGGTTAAGTCATTAGTAGAATAGCTAACAAATTTTGAATATTTGCAATTTTTTTAACATTGGTTTGTTTTGAACCTCCAATATTTGAATTACCAATACAAAACTTTCATCTTAATATTGCCCTTCTATATACCAATAAGTGTTTTAAGAAAAGGATTACTTCTTAGGTCTTCTCTTTCACTTACTCAAGCTCTTATTTTGTTGGTATCTTTATTTCATAACCTACCACCACACAGTCTCTTTCTTTTGCTCATTTACCTCGTTTAGGAACATATTTAGGTATGTATCTTTTCATATGTCATACTTTTCCACAAAACATCTTTATGTTTTACCATTTATTGCTTTTATTAAATAATATTTGATACAGATTTCATGACACTACCAGTTCTCAACGGTATTGCGTATAAATAACTACAGAACACTAACAATTTTGCTGAGTTTTAACCATAAAAAGTGATGTTGGTTTATAGTACATGGTACTTTTCATCTGTATAGGTTCTTGACACTTGAAATGCAGTTGAAAACATTTGGATATATTTCTTTATAAGCATATTTTTAATGACTTTCGTTCTCTAGTGTAATGATGAATGCATAAACCATGGACAATACAATCTGTATGTTAAATATATGAATGTGTTCAAGAACAAAATAAATGTGCAAATTCCACAAGAAGTTTTTTCTGCATTATCAAGGTTGCACAATACAAATAACCTCAGTTAATTTACTCAAATTTGTTGTCTAGAGAGACGAACAGTGGTATTGATTGTGTTACAGTCAAAGGCAAATTCCATAACTTTAATTCATGAACATGACAAGATATTTAGTGGTATAGGCTGTGTTACAGTCAAAGGCAAATTTCATAACTTTAATTCATGAACATGATAAGATATTTAGCTTAAATGAGGATGGTGGACTGAATGGTTTCAAATCATCCACTCTAAGATATCATATAAAACTTCAGCAACCACAGTAACTAGGTCATGCCACTATTTGGTTTACCTGCACCATGTATCACAATGTATTTCTCTAAACTTAACTCTTGAGCTTGAAATTGGTCAGAGAATTCCAATTCCATCATTCCAACCTATCGAATCTAGTCCATGGTTTGCATTTGTTCAGATCCTATTATTGCCTCCCTCAGCTATCCACTAATTGAATTGAGGACTTGTTTATTCAAAATTTCAAACTCTCCTCTGCAAGGAATTGCAACACCACCTGATTTACACTAGAATGTGATATAAGTGCTTGGTCAAAATCAAGAAAGTAATGTAGCCTCTTCTATGCTATCTAGGACAATTTAGACACACAGGATACATAAAAACACAGTATCATGCATAAAACCCTAAAGCAAGTTACAGATGTGTGTAAACTAACTGCCCTTGTAAAATACATGTTAAGAACCAGGTAAGAAATATAATGATGAACTAAAGGTAGTTAACTAAGTATTTAGCAAATGAACAATAAATATTACGAGAGCATCTCTATGTTAAAAAGCATGACTCTATAAGAATTAACATTTTAACTGATTTATCAAGATCTCAGGAAGGCTGAAAGGAAACTTATTTCAGGAATCCGTTCCATTTATGTGTTAAATTAGACTTAAACTTCCATTATGTGTGTCATTACTGTTATCCTCCCCTTTATACATCAGATAGCTTGAATGTAGCATACTTATCAATTATGAGTATACACAAACAGTTGTTCATCATCATCATCTTAACCTTGTCTCAATAATATCAATTTTCAGTTCTCTTTGGAAAATCACTTCTATCAAGACGTAAAGCTTGATCACAGATGCAGCTGTTTCCCCGTTTTAATTTAACTGATCCATTAGGAGGCCAGTCCTCTTATCCATTTCTATCTTTCTCTAGAGGATATGATTCAATGAAACTCAAGGATCTTGTATATAGATAGAAGATACCGGACTTATTAAGACTACACCAGAATACCGGAAATAGATGGAAGATATTTTAAGGCTTAAAAAGACTACATTTGAATACAACACATCAGTGAAGTATGTCATTTTTGTGTTTTTTGAACCTTCCATGTTTTGATAATTATGTATAGAATCTTTTATAAGTTCGACAGTGGTGGAAACCAATACTGCACATAAATGCAGAAAAGTATTTGCTGACCAAAATCTAAAACCACGATCCCAGGGTATATCTTTTGCTGCTTAAGAAAACATAACAAAGGTGCTCACCAAGTTTCACAATGCAGCGCAACGGCTGTTCAAGATGGATAGGCTGTTGCGACGAATCCATATCCGTATTAGTGCACCCACTTATTGCTCAGATACAATGTCTTCTCCAGCTAAATCTAGAACCTCAAGAATAAGAATCTTCACAACTGAAAACTGAGCTGAGGTTCCCAACACAAACGACGACTTAGCTTCGCAACTTGTAATTTCGAGTTTAAAAGAACGGAGAACCAACGGTTTGAAACAATCAACGTTCTTCTCCACCGCCAGACGTCCCACGTGTACAATAAGTGGCTTGTGCGGTGCCACTTCACCTTTCCTGTGTGAAGCATGGCCGAGTTCCATTGGTGAGCATGTGGATGAATGACAGGTCTGAAATTAAATTCGATTGTACCGAACACAGAAAAGACGATTTCTAAACGAGGGTTAAACGGCCCAGAGTCTACGCCCTTATTCCAAAGACGGATCATGTATGCCGTGAAGAATAAAAATATATTATTTGATGCTTCAAATTCAGAAAGAAATTTAAACGCTAGAAAATAGGAAAATAAAAGTACCACAAAAAAGATCATACTTGTAGACTCTCACCAGATGAGGTACTGTATGCAATTCAAAACTTTGTTTTAGAATATTTATCATTAAGACACATAGTCAAATTAGAACTGTGTATAACTTGATATTACTCATCATATTCTTACCTTGTTATTGATCAATCAAGAAAAGATAAATAAAGTCATAGAGCATAATCTTTGAAAAATATTAAAACACATTTAGAACCACTAGGAAAACTTTTTTTTAGAATATCTATCCTTAAGACACATAGTCAAATTAGAACTGTATTAACTCAATATTACTCATCATAGTCTTACCTTGTTATTGATCAGTCAAGAAAAGATAAATAAAGTCATAGAGCATAATCTTTGAAAAATATTAAAACACATCTAGAACCACTAGGAAATAATATAGAAGTTACAAATGAAATTAAAAGATTCACAAAATCGTATGCAATTATAGAAAGTGTAGGAGAATGGATAAATCTTGTTATAAATGAACTTGAATTAATTAGACATCAAGATCAAGAGTTATATTAGAAAAATATTATTGCTTGTAATGCTCTAGTGTATGAACCCTCTTAACCCCTTTATTGGTATGTTAGCTTTGTGTGGAATTGAATACTTGACCCCTTATTTATTAACTATTTGCTACATATTTGTTTGCATATCAAGCTTGCTTTGGTTGCATATAAATATAATTGCTTGTGTGGCTTATTAATATTTTTCTTTTAACAAGTTTGTGTTAGTACATGTGTTATTATTGATTGCTCATGTGTTGATTTTTATTATTTTTTATATTTTTAATTTTGGTTTTATAGGTGGTATAGGAACACCTCCCTATTCTAAAGTTGTAATTTCTTATCTTAGTAGTAAGAGTAGTTATAGGAAGCTTGTTGATAGTGTTTAGAGTTGGTATTACTTTGTAGTTTTGGATTGGTACTCATGGCCGAGTGTGACTTACAACCAGTCATAGTGAGGACTATGAGCTAGGGGTAACTCATAATCACTCATAGTTATCTTTTAGGAAATTTTTATTAAGAATTTTGTTTGGAAATGGGGTTGTGGTGGGCTACAACAAACATGAGATGTTACTAGGCTACAAGAGGGTGCAACTTAAAGTCATTTGTACTTTTAAAGGACTACTCTTGAGAATTTGATGTAGGCGGGTTGGATTATCAATGTGGCTTACATTGGGTTACAATTAGGAGTACATTATGAGGGTTTATTACTTGAAGTAGGTCATAGCAGATAATCAAAAACTTTTTTAAAAAATGTTTTGAATTATGAATGTTGCAGATTTCTAGTGTTGAACCTATAAATTGGTGTTTGAGGATACATTATGAGTCTTTTGGCAAGATTATGATGTCTCTAGGTTAATACGAGAGGCTATAATGTGTTTGTGTGAGTCTCTTAGAGCACTGTGTGAGCTTCCTTAAGCAAATGTAACTTTATTTTCTTAAGTGAGATGAGGTTTTGAGAGGTTGTAGTGCATTTGGTTGAATTGAGTGTGAGAAGCCTAGTATTTCATAGATCCTTTGGGCTTCTTAATTTTAAAATTTAATTTGGTCACTTATGAGGGGTTTTGAACATAAATTTAGGAGATAATGTTTTTAATTCATATAACAAAATACCATATAATTTGAAAAATATACAATGAAGCAATTAATGGTATATATCATCACCAAAGTTCATACAAAATTCAACAATATGTTTGACTAACATTAAAAATGCATCCTCTTTTCTTAGAGAGCATATTTCCTTCTTCACATGTATTCAAGGAGATATGAATCATGTAACTCCCGCCTTGAACCATTTTCTGGAATGCTAGGTTTTACTACTCGCCATGTGCTTTTAATATTATTTGTATGAACACCTATTACTAGGTCTTTAAAATGCAATGAGTGATTCACCATCCTATGATCAAACTGAAGCTAATAAAGCCATTTTGAATCATAAGCCTTCCACATATCACTACCAATAATAGAGCCAAGCTTAATTCCTTGATAAATATTATTTATCAATGTTTCTTTACACCTATTCTAAATTGCAACAAGGAACATATTATTTGAGTCATGCTCAATTTTTCTAAATACCCAACAATCTGGTATAGGTCTACCTTTGTTATATTTTCTTTTCCCAAACTTGGACTCATCTATCTATACTCTTTTTCCTAGACCCCCAATTTTTTATGAATTTTTTAATAAAGCATATGCACATACATTTTTACAAAAATTAGACCAATCCACAATAGTATGTTTTGAAACTTGATTTTGAACTTCTACATACTCATTAGAGCATTTTCAACTCCAATCATACATTATCATAAATATTTTCTTTAATTCTAATTTTGATTTTAGGAACCAAGTGCCAAAATGCATGTTTTCTTTTTTGTCACATCGAAGACATACAAATCTACATCATTCTTTTTTTGAAGAATCTTTTTGTTTTTTCATTGGTATGTTATAATTTGAACATTTTTTCTATATATAAAAGGCTCAACTCTTGGCAGAATCAATACAATTGATGAGTGGTGAGATACCCCTACACTTAACCATATGAATTCAAGCATTACACGCGCGATCCAGTTGAACTCTATAGACAAACTAGTTGTGGCATCTAGATAGTTAGCCTTAGGTTGCAGTTCGTTGTCTTCCCATCTAGACTAGTGTTAACTTTGTCACATATGGTTTAGTCCAGAGTGAGGTGTATGATGTGTTTCTACACTAATGCTACTCCTGAAGGTAATGGAAGATAATATTAACTAAGCTAAGAGAAAAGGGTGAGAGAGAATCTAAGCTAGCCTAAGTGCAATGAGCATCCATTCCTCGATCATTCGTACACATCTTGGACTTCATGCACGACTACCACTAGGATTACCAAGCATAGATCCTAGGTACGCTACTAGGTTACCAAGTAGTCATACTTAAATGCTCGTGATCAAGTCGTACTCATTCCGCGTTTAACATGAGTTTAGGGTAAGAAGATATTAATCTAAGAAAGCAGTAAATAACAATTAAATAAATAATTAAACTAAGTGAATACTGCAATGATGAAGTAATCTGAATCTTTATTCCTGGTCATGTGCGTATCCAAGTACGTCACACTCAAATAAGGATGCCATACAATTACAATCACCACACTACGGGCATACATTGGGAAATATTCTAACTCTGCAATGATAAAACTGCAAGATTTTAGCTAAGGAACTAAGAACTAACTACTAGAACAAGAAAAGCTGCCTCTTATTTATAGAAATTGAGGCAGGCTGCGATATCGTGTTGTGATATCGCGACTGCTATGATATCACGACTGTGATATCATAGCCAACAAATTCATGACTCATCATACCCCCACGATTGAATGAAAACTCGTCCTCGAGTTACAAAGAGAACAAGCTCCATTGATTACACAGTGGATAGGTATGTGATAATTGACTAACTAGAATGGATTCATGACATAGTGTGCAGTTAAAACAAAATTGAGACACAACACAAAAGAAAATATTGTTGCTATAAAAGTGATGGAAGTCATGTAGTTCCTGGTGGTGGTGGCTCCTCCATAGGTGTCTTTCCCTTTTCTTGCACTCCAGGTCTTGGGATTTGATGGTGTTCAAGTATGGCCTAGAGTTTCTCCTCTTATAAGGTCTTGAGTGCCTTGCCATGTGTGTAAGTTTGTACTTGTGCCATAGAGGCATACCAATCAACCTTCTCTTTTTCTTCTACCACTCCTTTTATTCTCTGTCAACAGTTTATTAAGTTGCTCGGTTCTGAAAGTGTCCAGCTGGTTCTGAGCAACCTTTGGCCCTGTATTTGGAAGGTTTAATACTTCTGAAATGGCTTGAATAGAGAAATAAATAGTTACACCACAAATGTTAACTGTGGTGCCTTCTTTTCTTTTCTTTTTTTCTTATTGTTGTGCCAAAATTGGTACATTTCTCCTAAGTACCAAGCATTGGTGGCAGAGAGGATAGGCCATAAGGGAGACTCTTTGAGGTGGTCCCTAACAACCTCAGGAGCAAACTTTACCAAAGATTCAAAATTTAATTCCAAGATCACCGCAGTGAATGTAGACCTTTCATGGATAGCTTGAACACAATCCTGGGGCAATGTGAGATGTTGTACCTATTCAGGTGCTGCAGTAGCTCCTCCTTCTGCCTGCCTTGATTGTACAGTAGCAGGGTCTTTTTAGTGGATACTAAATGATTTTTCCTCCTGCTCTACATGTTGTTTGGCAGGAACTTGTCTATCACCTCTCCTAGGTCATTTGATTGCACCTTCAGCAGGACCTTCTTATTGTCCATGTTTTGGGACCATCTATAATCACACGAGGCTAATTGTTAGTAAGGTTGTTACCAAAGTTAGGTTATACATTACTGCTTACCTTAATAGATTTACTTTATTCCCATGTGATGTTAATTATTGGAAGAACATGTCCTCGAAATATTATAATGTTAAGTCCTTTTTTGCTTAGGTGGTTTCCAAATTTAATTTTTTGGTATAGTCTAAGGGGATGAAATTGTTTTTGACATATTTTATTCTTAATTTTACAACTAATTACCCTTAAATATTTCATTTGGGAAATGATAAATTCCACAACTAATCTATGCACTATTCAGCATGTGCCCCACCNTTCATTTGGGAAATGATAAATTCCACAACTAATCTATGCACTATTCAGCATGTGCCCCACCCCCACAACTAAGCTAAACACTTCGAGTTTAAGTAGGTTCAAACGAAATGAAAATCGGACTACCAGCAAGTGAGTTATGGATATGAAAGCAAGGGACCCGCAATCATGAGTCGTAGAGAGAAATTTGAAAAACTTCCCCTGCGTGAATAGTTGTAAATGATGTTGATTAGCACAGGGGGGTCACATATATATATTTTCATCGAAGTTAGGGCACCTAGAGAATCTACTGAATTTTTAATATTTTTTTTTGAAATTAAGTGATGTAAACTAAGGACATCTGGACGATTGTTAAAGGGTTCTAGGGTNGAAAATTATGATGGTGTGGAATTTATCAATAAAGACCTTGGATGGTAGAGAAAAAAAGTATGTGATGTTTCATAGGAACGTTGAATCAGAAGGATAGTAATAAGATAAAGAAAATTGTTGGCAATATGCTAAGAGTAATAAATGGTGTGTGAAAGATGGGTTATAAGTGCAAATTATAGAAATTACGCAAGTGGGTCCTCCCCAAAGCAGGTTCCAACCTATAATGCCCTTGTGTAACCATACTTAAAAGTGTTCGTGGGCACTTGAAGAGTTAAATGTAATCCACACTGATTCCACAAAACACACACATGTAAGTATCACCGGAATGAGGTAAGAATTCTACGCTTCACAAGACATGAGCTAAAATTACATGAATAGCGAGATGAGACGAAATATAGAAGGGATTGTAGAGATTGGGATATGAGGTAACTGACCCAGGGCATAATGAATCCTACGTGTAAAGCATGATGAATGTGTCATTAACCTGTCGTTTCAAGATTAGGACCAAGTCCATTCCTCTTATCAGTGACACCGCATTGTTTCATCCCATGATGAGCGACTATGAGAGTACCATAACAACAAGGTGTACATTCACTTGGAATTTTATTCAAGGGAGGAGTGATTTTTTTTTTGCAGCACTTTTCTTTCATTTTCTTTTCTCTTTCTTCTTCTTTTTTTTTCTTCTTTCTTCTCTTTTTTTTTGAATGCTGAATCCAAAGAAACCACCAAACTTCAGGCATGGGTGCATGTCTTTCTAGTGGGATTGCCTAGAACAGCTTTGGATTTTTTAGTGCCTTCTGATTACTCCTACTCCCATTTTTTATTAGATCTACAAGGATCTTAGTACAATCACGTTGCATGATAACTCCCGTGAACGTCACCAGAGAGAATATGCAGGTCCCCTTGATGTCACACCCTAATCATTCCCTCTTGGTCCATCCTTCTTCATTTTGGGAACAATGAACACGAAATTAATTTTGGGTTTTTAAGAATGTCAAGAATATCACTGTACCCACGAATAAAACCTCTTATTTGTAGAATGGATGAGTGGGTGTAATGGGTTCACTCTTCACATAATTAATCACTTGAGACTCGATAACATAGAACACACCTCAACCAACAAGCCACATGAGTGTTTTATTTGTAGATGAGATTACTTATAAAATATAAAAAGACAAAAAGATAAAACAAGAAAGTGAAAAATGAAAAAATGGAAAACAAAATGTTGTAAAATTGAAGAAAATGAAAAATATTTATTAATCTTTCTTGTTATTAAAATGGGGGATATCCCACATAACTAAACGGTTGAGGATGGAAAGGATTAATAAATGGAAGATGAGGATCCTTGCATGTTGGAAATATCAGGACCTAGTCATACTTACCCCATCGAGGTTCACACACTTGGTTATGGTAAGCATAATGGGGTAATTTATGAGATGTAGTTCTTGGATAAAGAGTTGACCTACTATGACAATTGGGACTGTTAGATGGTATGCAAGGATTAGGATGTCACCCTCCATGGTTGTATTCATTGGGCAGTATGGTTGTTAGAGTGTTAGTTGGTGGCCCTGATGGAGTTACATGAGGTGTTGTATTTGAAGAGAAGGATGCACCATAGTGTTGGACCTGTGTTGAGTTGGAGGATGCAGTGGCCTTGGAATTGTGTTGTCCCTTCCTAGGGTCATTTCTAAAGAAGGGACACCTTCAATGTTGCTTAGGTATCTCACTACTATTGGCAGTAGCAGCACAAGTAATGTTCGTGGGTTATTGTTGTGGTGTAGACACCTTAGGAGTAGTTGATGGTGATGTAGAAGGAGGAAAAGGATGAGAATGTTGAAATTGAGGAGAAGTGTAAGGTATCTAAGGTAGTGGTTGTGTTGGAGAGGATATGGGTTGATAGTATTGAGGAGAATGATAATAATGTGGTGAGATAGAAAATGCTGACCCAGTTGGAGAAACAAGATGTTGAACTAGATAAGCATTTGGATTCCGATGCTATGAAGGGTGTCTCCAGTTTAGGGGTGGCTTCCCCCACGACTGGGATTGTTGCCATTGTGATTGAACATAGTATCTCTGTACGAACTCTGGATGTAATGTGCTTCCCCAATGCTCATATAAATGTGACAAGATTGGGCATTGGCCCTTGGGGTGATCATACAAGCAAATGGTGCATTCATACATATGATTGGAAGTTGAGCCCTTATCTTCCTTATCACTTCTTTCCGATTGACTAAGGATACCTTGTCCTGTTTCTTGGGTTGTCAAAACTCTATCTCCAATAATATTAATAAATTCTCCACACTTTTTATGTGTCCATTCCAACATCTTAATGATATTTGCCTCAACTTCTTCTAGCAATTGTTGTGTTGGCAAAGATGGTTCTTTTCCCTTGTGGTAGGTTGATTTTTCCTTTTTGTGATTATGGACCTTTGTTAAGTTGAGATTTTGGTCTCGTTGATGTTTCTCAACACTCTCCCATCTAGCCATTTCTCCTTCTTCTTTTGCTACCAGCCTAATAAGCTCTTGTAATTGATGGGCTTGTAGTTCATATAGTTGTCCTTGGACATACATCCCCAGGGTCTTTCTTGTTTCATCATGAAGCCCATCAATGATATGGTACATTAGCCTTTCCTCGGAGAACTCATGGCCTGGATAGTTGTTTAATAGTGCATAATATCTTTCTAAGGCCATGTCCAACGGTTCATGTTGTGCTTGTTTCCACTCTTGGATTTGTTTCCTCAAGGTCGACACTCTTGCATAGGTTTGATATCTTTCATTAAAGGCTTCTACAATTGTTGGCCAACGTCGTATTGAATTTGGTTTTAATGATCTATACCATACTTTTGCTTGGCCAATGAGTGTCATAGGAAAGAGCTTGAGTTTTTGCCAACCGTTAGCAATGTTGTTCCATGCATAGGCATCATAGAAGGCTTGTAAATGTTGATTCGGATCTAAGTCATAGCCTCTTGAGAAATTAGGGAAGTTGTTTAAATCAATCCTGGATAGATGGCTCTCTTTAGGATGCCTATGGGAGATTCGAACAACCTCTTGTATTTGTGTTAGGCTTGTAGTGGCTAGTAGGGGTTCATCGTCATCAGGTAAGTTATGATTTCATGTGTTGGGATGATGTTGCCTTTGTTTATATTTATAAGAAACCCCCACTTCAGATTGCGTACTCCAATCTTCATTGTCAGATAATTCGTTGGTTCTCCAATGAATTGCCTCACTAGATGTGGCATTATCATAGTCTTGTAGGAGAGGCATGATTATAAAACTATGTGTGAATTCGTATGTCAATTTTTGTAATTATTTCTTCTTAAAAGATATATCATTAATTCCTATACAGTGACCTTGTATGATATAACTAATCTAGATAACTAGCACTGTCCTCAGTAACGGTGTCAATGATGAGTGACGAGGTACCCCTACACTCAACCATACGAATACGAGCGTTACACGCGTGATCAGGTCGAACTCCGTAGATAGACTAATTATGGCATCTAGACAGGTAGCCTTAGGTTGCAGTTCACTGTCTTTCCATTTGGACCAATGTTAACTTTGTCACGTATGGTTTAGTCTAGGGTGAGGTGTATGATGTGTTTCTATGCTAATGTTACTCAGAAAGCCAATGGAAGATAATATTAACTAAGCTAAGAGAGAAGGGTGAGAGAGAATCTAAGCTAGCCTAAGTGTGATGAGCAATTGTTCCTCGATCATCCGTACACATCTTGTACTTCGTGCATGACTACCATTGGGATTACCAAGCGCAGATCCTATGTACGCTACTAGGTTACCAAGTAGTCACATGTAAATGCTCGTGATCAAGTCATACTCATTCCACGTTTAATAGGAGTTTAAGGTAAGAAGATATTAATCTAAGAAAGCAGTAAAAAAAATTAAATAAATAATTAAGCTAAGTGAATGCTGCAATGATGAAGTAATCTTGATCTTTATTTTCGGTCATGTGCATGTCCAAGTACGTCACACTCGAATAACGATGTCGTACAATTACAATCACCACACTACGGGCATACACTCGGAAATATTCTAACTCTGGAATGATAAAACTGCAAGAGTTTAGCTAAGGAACTAAGAACTAACTACTAGAATAAGGAAAGCTGCCTTTTATTTATAGAAATTGAGGTAGGCTGCGATATCGTGGCCCATGTGATATCATGGCTACTGTGATATCACAACTATGATATCACAGCCAGCAAATTCATGACTCATCAACAATCTTCTAATTTTTGAATTTTTGATATAGTTATTCCCTAGTCATAGATGAAAGATCCTGAAATATAAATATCATTGTTAATAACAAATTTGTTACTCTAGCTATTTAAAATTTGATAAAATAATTAATAAATATTATACCTAAGTAAAACTAAATAATAAATACCATCTCAAATTTACTTGGAGAGATTGACACAGCTTTCAAATTTTTTGAGAGAATGATCAATCCCAAATGACAAGCACAAAAGAGTCAATGGCTTGACAAAAGGTGCATTTAGTGCAATCAACTCTTAAGAAGTGAAGCCTATGTCCAATGGGAAGACCTTGATGAATCAAGCACTTGAAAAAGAAACGATGCTTAGTTTAGGCATTGGAAATGAAAACATGATGAAAAATAGCCTTCCAATGGTGCTCCTAAAGATGCACACTTCATCTTCTATTTAAAGTTGTTCCCTTTGAGAATAACCATGGCCAAGGCATCAATGTAAGAGTGAATAGTATCTACACATGGCAGCATCCAAGTGTTCATGTATTCCCTATTTCTATCCTTGGATTTGCCTTCTCAGATTAGACACTTTAGAGTACGTGTAGTATTTATCATTAAATAGCTCTAACATGGTACTCCATTAGCAAATGGATTCCATTTTCAAGGACCAGTACCAATCTTCAACTTCCTTGATGAGTGTCCTAGGGAAGAGCTTGAGTTTTTGCCATTCATTTTCTATCTTCTATAAGGCATAGGAATCATGGAAAGCTTGTACATGTGTTTGTGAATCAAAGTTGTATCCCCCCTCAAATCTTGGGATATTATTCATGTTTAAGCACTTGATCCAACTATCTTTCATATGCCTAGTTGGAATTCTAATTGCCTCTACAATGTTGATCATGCTTTGAGTTGCTAATAGAGATTTATCATCGTCATTGCATTAATGACATCAATGATGGTTTCAGCCACCCCTTCTATCTTAGTGGCTTTCATAGTCAATATTGTCTTGTTGATTACCTTCGTCACAATTATTTTGATGGTGGCTTTTATGAGAACTAGCATCTGAAGAGGAATGTTCAGAATTAGATGAAGAGCATGAAAAGGAAGGTGGATTGCCACCACCACTGTAATCTCCACCATCACTTTTTCACTTATTATGACCACCATCCTTAGATCCCTTGCTATTGTGATGCTTACCCGAGTCCCTACCTTGACTATCACTTTTTCCCAAACCTAGTTTATGAATAGTGGATCACAGGTTCAGGGTTGCACCCTCATTACCAATAACAGGGGGTGGAGAATCTTCATGTTGAGAACCTTCAAAGGGACGATCCACATTGTCATCTTAATCTAGTAGGAACAAGGGGTTAGTGAAATGTTTCCGCTTCATAGCCTCATGGTGCATTTCCTGACGTTGATCTTGCTTGCGTTGTGTTTTAGCGAGACAATAGTTCTAAGTATCATAACCATTCACAACGTATTCCTTGTGAAGATCTATAATACCCAA
>MNCI01019723.1:96120-120917 GCA_015680685.1 Gnetum montanum
GTATCTATTAACTAATTGCTATTAGTGGGATCCCTAGATAATGACTTTATTCTAATAAGTAAAGAATCTTGAATCAATTATTAGTTTTACCATGGAAGACAAATTATTTCTTAATATAAAATATTTTTCTAATTATTTAAAGCTATTTACTTATTCAATAGAGTTTTCTTATGCTTTGATTTTATCATGAGTTTTAGTGCATACATTGAGACTTGACAATTACCATGAAAAAATACTTGAAATGAGGAAAGAGAATGTGAATGTGCATTATATTATTGGGATGCTATATGAGTTAGAAAAGTATGGTTTAAAGATGCTTAGACATTATATACAAAGCATGACTTATTACTAAAGTTATGACATTAGTACATATCCAAGTACTTACATTAAAAATTCAACTTAATTATTGAAAAATTATATCATATAATGATGATGTATAATTTAGAAGGCTTTGAATTTTAAGTGGTAAGGTTATAAATTAAATGTCTTGATTTCAACTAAAATTCATGATTAAGGAATAGGCTAAAGAATTAGGGTAAAATTAAATAAATTATTAACTTATCATTTTGAAGATTTTTTTTGTGTGAATATAAATATATTATACATGATTTCAAATAACTATATTTCTATGAAAAATGTGCTTACCATATGAGGATCCTGGGTGGTGAAGTGTACTTAATCCCTAATTTAGCTATGTGATATAGTCAACTACTTGTCTAATTTTATTAATTATTCTCTATTATAAAATAGATATCTAGAGCTATAGTGACTAAGGCATAAAGCAATAAATTTAAACAAGT
Organism: Gnetum montanum; assembly: GCA_015680685.1. Taxonomy (NCBI): domain Eukaryota; kingdom Viridiplantae; phylum Streptophyta; class Gnetopsida; order Gnetales; family Gnetaceae; genus Gnetum; species Gnetum montanum. The sequence goes on from MNCI01019723.1 coordinate 96,921, forward strand.
TGCAACTGGCTAGGTAGATCATGGGAAATTATATTTTTAGTTTTAAATGTAGTTTTTGTTAAATCATGTCCACATTTGGAGCTATGATTAGGTTAATGATGATGATGAAGTCCACCTTCAAAGCATAGAATTTTATAAATACCGTAAAGAATAATTTTATTACATTAATCAAATCATGAAGTGTTCATCACATGGAGATGCCAAGTACTACTGCTATTACCTATGTCATGGATCTTCAACATCATTATTGGAGATGCTTGAAGAATGAATGGTGTAGATGGATGCATAATTCTATTTAGGTGTTAGCAAGGAGAAAGGAGAATAAACATGGTATTATGGAGATGAAGTAAGGTCCATGCATTATCATTAATAAAAATGGATGTATGTACATGCAGAGAATTGGAAGGTAAAAGCAACTATTCTACTAGTAGCATATAGTAGATGTGAAGAATCATAGTGTGTGTAGTACTATGCATATACATTAGCTACTAAATAGAAGGATGAAAATTGGCTAATTGGAGAAGCTAAAATGTCTAACATATACATGGAATTTTCTAAACAAGTTATTTCCCACATCAAAGAAATTGATTAATTAGAAAGCCTACAAAAGAAGGTTCTCCAATCCATTTACATACAAGAAATATGTATTGATTGGGAACAAACTGAAATTCGAAAAGAAAATGTGATAAAACATGTTAAAACAAAAGTACTTTCTAATTTATTAGACTATGTAGATTTAGAAAATGATAAAGCTATCATTATTAATACTCAACTAATTACTAAACAAAAACGCAAATTGCTCAAAATAGAAAATAACAGAATGATAATTTGTGATTCAATTAATGTAAGATAAACATAGCCATAAGCAATATGTACTTTATTGAGAAGATTTAATAAGTTAAAATTTTCCAAGTTCTTAAGATTTTTTAACTTTTTAACATTTTTTTATTTCTTTATATTTTTTCATTAATTAATATTTTATTATCTCTTAGTCCTTTTTATTTTCTTAGTGATGAGATGTGATATGTCAAGTAGCTTCGTCGATGCATCCTCATTGATGCATCTTGGATGCATCGAAGCATGTGTGGATGAAGATGTGTAGATGCATTAATAGGCAACAAATCCTAGATGTGTAGATGAAGCCTTGTTGACACATCCTCATTGATGCATCCCCATCGACATAGGTAAATGCGTTAATGCATCTTTATCAATGTAATGCCTAGATTTTCCTATAGATATGCAAGCACCCACTGTGTATTTGACATCATTTTGGTCATGAGTGTAGCTAGACTCTTGCAATTTTGTCTTGTAATCTTAACAAATAATGAGTGAGAGCTCATAGGATGGATTTGAGTCAATTGTATGGTGTTTTATTTGAGTAGCATTATACCTGGACACATTCCATGAACAACAATAAGATTGAGATTGACTCATGTTCATTGTAGCACTTTGACTCATAATAGATTTAATTTTAATGTAGTTTACTTTCTATGTACTTAGTTAACATTTACATTCCTATGCATGATTAATCAGTTGGTGAAATAAGCACGACCATTTTTTAGTGTAAACATGTATTCTCTTGGTAATCCCATCAACCTTATTGCTTGGTTCACCTAATAGCATAACACTTGGTAATTCGAGAAGTGGGTATGTGAGTTTAAGACATGTATGACAAGCTAGTAATGAACATTCATCGTCCTTAGGATAGTTTAGGATTTATCTTCTTATTATTGATTAGATTAAATAAGTAATTTCTACATGATTATTTAGCTAGTTTAAGGGCCACACAACATCAATAATCATGTGCCTTATTCTAGACTAAACTATACCTGAAAAAGCTACCACTAGTCTAAGTGGGAAGACAATGATATGTAATGAATGCTTAACAATCTAGATGCCACACTAGTTTCATCCAAGAAATTCAATAGGATTGCATGTGAATGCTTGTGATTTGTATGGTTGGGCATAGGGGTTACTGGTTGCTCATCATTGGTGTTGTTGTTGAGGATGATGTTAGTTATCTAGATTAGTTATATTATAAACAATTGTTGTAAAAGTATTAATGATTTATATTTTTGAAACTATTAATATTTTAAGTCACACACATTATTAATTAAAAATATGTCTCCTTCACATAGAATCGATAACCCATCACATGATGATAACACTAGTAGGAAAAATGGTAGGATCTATATTAAAGAGAATTGGAGTGAATTACTAAATTTAGGGGTCTCATATGTTAATTTAGAAGCTTACTATATTCAAAGCCTACATTCAAATGATGTAGACAACCCTAGAGGAAATGAAACAAGTTCTAGAACAAGGAGGGCCTTCTCCAAACCTAGAAGAGATAAATCAAGGGACCATAGGGGAAGATATAGAAGCCATGGTAATTCTACTAGTTTGTCATCTTCCTCTTTATCTTTAATGTCTAGTTTTAACAAGATGAATGTAGGTATAGAGATAAAGCTCCACTAAGGGATCAAGATGGAGATAGAAATAGAACGCAAAAGCAAGATGAAAGACATCAAAGTGAGCATGGATGAGATCATTACTATTAGACAAATAGAAATAGAGATTATCACCATGACATGTCTAATGAAAATGAACCCTTGTTGGCTACTAAGAGCATGATAAAAATTAAAAAGGTAGTTCAAATACCTCATAGGCATCAAAGGAAAAGCTACATCAAATGACTTGATATCAATAACATTCCTAAATTTAAGGAAGGATATAATTCCAATCGAGAACATCATTTATAAGCCTTTCATGGTGCCTTTGCCTTGAAAAACATTGAAAGTAGGTGGTAAAAGCTTAAGTTCTTTCCTTGGATACTAATTCAAGAAGCTGAAAGTTGGTATAGATCATTGGAACTAGATTCAGTCCACCAATGATTCACAATGGTTAAGCTCTTCAATGAAAAATACCAAACCTATGAAATAGTGTCCAATCTATGAAAACAAATCCAAGGATAGAAGGAAGAAAATCATGAATCATTGGACATGGCCTTGGATAGATATTATTCTTGACTACATAGATGTCGAAGCCATGATTTTTCTTAAAGGACTAGCTTCTCCACATCATAGATGGGCTTTGTAATAAAACAGGGAAGAACCCTAGGATCTATGCCCAAGGATGATTATTAGAACTGAGAGCTCATTAGATAAAAAGTCTAATAGAACATGTGGAAAAAGAAGAAGGAGAGCTATGTAAAATGGATATGTAGAGAAATATAACTTAGACCCAACTCTTCGAAAGAAGGAGGTCCCTATTTATGATCAAGAAATTGATGAGTTGATTTTAGACAAAACCTTGCCAATACAAAAGTCTATCGTTGAGATTAAAGTAAGGGTAGATAAGATGTGAAAGTTGATGAATGAAAACATTACAACCAACTTGAAAATAATAGAGAAAAAGGTAAAGCAAAAAAGAGTAAGTTATCAAAACAAGAAGAGGGAAAATAACATGGAAATAGGTAAGGACACTTATCGACAAAAAGGAAAGATAGTTGTAGTAGAAGAGGCTACAGACTCATATATAGAAGAGGATGAGAGATGTGACATTTTACAATATGAATATCTAAAGGGCTATTGCCTAGTTATGTTACATCTACAAGAGTTTGGGACTTTTTCTTTAAATCCTATGTTTGTAGAAAAGCAAATCCCTCGGAGATTACCTTATCCACAAGGTAATTATAGATAGTTCTACAACCAATAATACTATCCCAATGGGACTTTTTATCAACCTCAAAACTACTATCAACCATAGTGGCAAAACCCACAATCATGGGGGATGCCATCAACAAACTAGTAATACCCTTATTGCTAGCCTAACCTTATGGATACGATGTTTAACAACCTATTTTTCCAAATGGTTCTACTTCCTTTGCCTCAAATCAATACTAATACCTTTCTAAATATCATCAACCTAAAAAATCTCCTATGGGATCACCATTTTTCACCTCTTATCATCCATCACATCCTCAATACTCTCATACTTCCCTCCAACATATGTCACTACAAACAATGCATGAAGGAGTGTTACCATAGTCTCAACAAAAGAACACCACTTGTGCCATGAACATACAAGTGAATGATAATGTTAGTAGATCTTAGAAAAATTCTCAAAAACATGCTTTCTTTAGGATAGTTTTGACACATATGGATAAAACTAGTAGACCTACTAGCTCATTAAAACTAGCTCAAGGACAATTCTGTGTAACTCCATTCCTTACAAAAATAATGTCTCCTAATCCTACAGAATAGCCAACCACCATTACCACTTTGACACAAAACATAAAAGATGAACCTATCACCATAGAATGATAGAAAATTCCATACATTACTAATAATGATAAAGGGTGTAGTTGTGGGACAAAAGCTCAAAGTATTAACATGATTCATATAACAACCTACAACAAAATTAAGGAACAAGTATGTGTGTATAACCAAGTCCACACAATAGTTTCTAAACTAAAAGGCACCTAGTGGCTCAAAAATAAGAATATTAAACTATTCAAAAGAAGCATGAAACATCCAACCCATTATTAGTTCTTGTCTTAAGAAAATGAACCAAATAGAGAACTTAGAGAATAACATCTTACACTCTAACTATACACCAAAAGAAGATGTTAAACAATGAGACACAAGAATTAAAATAGAAAATAAACAAGGAAACATGTGTGGATCTCTTAAAAAGAAAACATTTTGGAGTCCAACTAAAGATATGTATCCAAATGATCTAAATGTGATAATCATGATTGTTAATTATACTACCAAGTGAAAAATTAAATCATTAAAGATAAAAATGGGAAACTTATGATGTATAACCAAGGAAATATGTGGTCCATTTTTTGAATGCTAGCATGTGAGTTTATTCATGGGGGAGATGCTCCATCTTGAATCAGGAACTAATAAAAACATTTTCACTTTTTTAATACAATTTTTTATCCTCTTTCTATTTCTTCAAAAATTTTCTAATTCTTAATATTATTTCCATTTCTTGTTATTTTTCTTTTTTTTATAATTTTCTTTGTTATTGAGTCATTTTCTTTATGTTTTATGAATGTGTACTATGTATTTATTAATAAAAATATTGCCAATCATGATGTAGAAGTTAACACCATGTGTTGGATCTTGTCTTATGGTATCAAAATGATTGGGTAAATAATTGTGTAAAGTAGTGAGATCACATCATCCATCCCTCTAGTTCTCTAAATAAAAGGCCTTTACCATGAAAGTAATACCATTCTTCTTACATCAAACTAAAAATTTACTCATCATTATCCCTTGAAGAAAGGGGGAAAGACCAAGAGGGAATAGAAAAGGGTGTGATCATAAGGGGATTTATGGGTTTTCTTCTTGACTTTCTTCTTATGAATCTTATAGGAATGTAGCATCACTCCTATCATTGAATAATAAACAAGAAGTATGTCTTTGCATGGTGTGATTTCCATAAAAAAAATGAAGAGAGAAAGAAAGGGAAAAAAACAAGAGGAGAGAGAGAGAGAGAGAGAGAGATAGAGAGAGAGAGAGAGAAAGAGAGAGAGAGAGAGAGAGAGAGAGAGATGGAGATAGAGAGAGAGAGAATAATAAGAATTTAAAGCACATCAATTAGACATAATAATGAGCTACAAGTACTAGGTATGGGGCTGGAAAGACATGTTACCCATGCTTGAAGGCATCCCTTTAACTAAGGCCCTTCCTTCCTTTGTATCCTTTCTTCTCTTTTTTGAGTGATGTTTATTGTCTATGGTTTCTTTGGACTCATGATGGTAGGTAGAAAGGAACTCATAAATGTGAGGCCATTTTCAATGGTATGGACTTAGTTTTAAACTTAGAGAAATAGGTGTGATGGTCATTTTAATCACAATTAACATAAGAAGCTATTACGGACAAGGTTAAGTACCTTACATCCTAAACCCTACAATCCCTACTCATCCCATTATTCACCTCACTACATGCAATTATGGGCCTAATGATTTTGTATAGTATAGTACAGGATCCTAATGAATGTAGTTGTGTGTTGTTTTGAACAAAGGCATGACCTACATTCTTCTAAGATGCCCAGGAACATCTATAGAAGTGATTATGCAAGGGCATTATGGTAGGAGCCTACTTTGGGAAAAACCCACTTACATAACTCTTGTTGATCATGGCTCTAAACTAAACCTCACATCGTAAAGAACATCATTAATTACTTTTTTTAATTTATGCCTGATTTTGTAATCAACTTATTAATCTCAAGTTATCTTTAATGCTTTTATATCAAAATTTTCTCTAAATTTATAATTTCCTAGCCATCTTCTGAACCAAACCTTTAGTTTTAATTGTTTGAAAACATGAGCACTTGTAGACTTAAGCTTATTCATAGTGGATGGGTTAAGGATGTACTTTTTAAATTTTTTTTAATGCACCATTTTTGAATATTAGAGTAGCTAATAGTAAAAATAATCAAAATAACTTTAACAACTTGATGATTTTAGTTATCTTAGAGTCTTGGGAAACATGATTATGAAATACTCTTGAGCTTACATGCTAAAATGTTTTTGAATTTTGGGCCAACTAAGATTTTAGAAAGGGTTAATCATTAATGAAAAATTATCAAAACTAATGTTGATCCTTTGGTGATTTTAGATGATGCCAAATAGAATCCTTGAGGTTGAAGGTCCTGTAAAAAGAAAAGGAAATGAAGCGAAGAGGAGAATAATAGAGGATATGTCCATGGACAAATAGTATAACATACCCATAAGATTGTGAGGAGAAATTTCAGTCCACCCCTCAAAAATGTTCTGCATAGAAGAGAAGCATCAACATAACAATCAAGGTTGGAAAGTCTACCACCATTGATTAATCACCATTTTGTATGCCATGATGTCACATACACAACATCGAGGCCTATATTCGATGTCAGATATCTAACGTTGGGGTATATTTTCTAAGTCTATAAATACCACACCTGGGCTCCTATTTTGAGTAAGTTTTGAAGTTTTAGTTTTAGTTTTCAAGAAAGGTAGTGAAGCTCTTGTAGTTTATTTTCCTCAAAGTTAGACTATTTTTTGAGTGCCTACAGAAGGAGTCTAAAGTGTGTACGGTTCTTTATTTGAGTACTAATGTACCTGAGCACAGCAATGTGACAGGAATAAAATGAACTCTTTTGTCAATCCTTGCAACACTAAGAATAGCTTAATATTTTCTTTATTGCATTTTACTTTCTTGTTATTTACTTTAATGCATTTGATTCAGCAATTTATTTTTAGTAGTTAATGAACATGAGCATGACCACCTTGAGTATTCATATAGTATTTAGTAACCCAGCACTGCATAGCATTTGGTAGTCTAGTAGTGCTATATGTGTTTAGAAAAGTGGGGCGGTTATTTGTGTTAGGCTAGCTAGGCAATAGACATTAGTTTTCAATCTACACTACCCTTTTTTTTTGAATAAAGGTCGGGCGAACTTTATAACAAAAAAAAAGGGAGCGGTATATGGTACAGCTCGGGCCAGGGCCGCTGGCCCCACACCAGGAAATTCCCGTCAAGGACACAAGGCCACCCAAAATTCCCGTCGAGGACAAAAGGCCACCCAAAGGCGACCCACCACCAAAGAACTAGAAACAAAAGCGAAGTCAAGAAAGACACACCCTGGGTGCCCAGTCAACCCGCGCCAGCACCGGCCGGGAGATAAGGACGGGGCGTTAGTTATTGTCCCTACTGGGCTGTCTTGGCCCTTCCATCCTACAGCGCCGACATTCGGCAATGACCTGGGCTATTCCGGTCCTGCGATTGTTGGGGGCTCTCTGAACTCTAGTCTGCATAGGGAGGTCTGGGCTAAGCTCACCGGTACAGTTGGAGATGTCAACATTGCGTTCATGCCTATCCTCCTCGTGGACCTGCTGTGGGGTGTGGTTCCGCCGCGCAGGGTGACCCCCCCGTACTCCCTCTGCTCAGGCTTAGAGGTGGCGGGAGGAGCCTGAGCGGAGACAAATTCATTCCAACGCTGCCTAAGCTTGTTAGCAAGAATGCTCGCCGGGGGGAGTGATTTGCCTTTGAAAATACAATCATTTCTGGCCCTCCACAGGACCCAGAGCGCCGCCAGTGTAGCCGAGTTGCCCGAGAACTCCAGGGAGCGGAGCCCCGCAGTTCTCCATAGCAGCTCGGTTACAGGACACTTTCGAACAAAGTGTTGCTGTGTTTCCGCCTGCTGTTCGCACATGGGGCACAAAGTATTGATGGCCATGCCCTGGGCCTGTAGGGCAACGCGGATAGGGAGGTCCTGGTGAAGGATCAGCCACCCAAAGGCTTTAATCTTTTCGGGGAGGATGCCCTTCCAAAGCCGCTTCCACCGCGGGTCCACAGGGAAAAGCTTCAGTAGGAGTTGGCGGGGGTGCAGGTGAATCTCCTCCACGCTGTCCATCGCCCTAGCCTGAGCGCAGAGTTGCCTCCAAATGAGGGAGTCAGAATTGGCCGCCGTCCAGGGGCTGTATTTCGCCCTCAGGATTTGCACCCAGAGAGAGGGGTCCTCGCTGTCCGTAGCCAGGTGTTGGAGGAGCCTATGTTGCCCCAGGGCCACCTCCAGAGAGAAGGGGAGGAGACCAACCCCCCCGGCATACCGAGGCCGCATGATTTTTGACCAAGCTAGAAGGTGCATCTTTCTTTCCCCCTTGCTGCCAGACCAAACGAAATTTTTGAGGATCTGGTCGATCCTGGCAGTGACGCCGAGGGGCGGAAAGGCCATAGAGGCAGCAAACCTTGCCATGGCCCCCAGGACCGAGGACGCTAGTACCATCTTCCCCTTCCGAGATAGGAAATTATTCGTCCAGTGGGCCGCGCGTTTCTGGATCCTTGCGATGAGCGCCTGCCAGGTTCGTTGCCTGTGCCAATTATGAATGGGAATGCCCAGGTACTTTTCATCCACCTTCCCAGGGAGAATCCCTAGGATTTGGATGACTCTGCTGCGTACCGCGGGATGAGTGTGTGTGAAGAACACAGTAGATTTCCCAGGGTTGGGCTCCAGGCCCACTTCCCTGTGCAGCCGGTCCAGCGCTTTCAGGATCGCCCTGGCCTGCAGAACCGCTGCCCTGGTGTAAATCATAGTATCATCAGTGAAGTGGGCCGAAAGACAGTGAATGTCGTGCACGTTTAACCCCAGGACTCCTTCCTCCGTGCAATAAGTTTGCAGGAGGTTCATCAGCATCAGGAAGAGGAGCGGGGACAACGGGTCTCCTTGGCGCAGGCCGCGGCCGGTCCCATGGAAACCCCACAACTGCCCATCAATATCCAACGAAAATCGTCCTCCGCGCTGGATCTGTAGGCAGAGGTCGACGAAGGACAGATCGAACCCTTTGGCGAGCATAACGGACTTTAAGGCGGCCTAACTAACAGAATCGTAGGCCTTGGTGATGTCCAATTTAATGAACAGGCCCGGAAGCTTGGCAGTTCGAAGGGAGTGCTGAATCTCCTGGAGCAGTAAAACCTGGTCCTGCAGGTGACGCCCCTTCATGAATGCGGCCTGTTGCTTCCCCACGAGTAGCGGCATGAGCGGCTGCAACTTGGCCACGATTAGGCGAGAAAATAAAAGCAGGAGGGAGTTACAGACCCCAATGGGTCAGAAATGACCGGGTGAGGTGGGATGCTCCATCTTCAGGAGTAGAACCACACGCGAGCAATTAATCTCATTACGGACCTGACTCCATGCCAGCATATTGTTGAATGCGTCCAGCAGGTTCAGCCCGAGAACATCCTCGAAATGCGTAAAAAATTCAATGGGCCAGCCGTCTGGCCCAGGTGCCTTGTTGGCAGGCATTTTCTGCAACGCCTCCCGAAGTTCCTAGCGCGTGAAAGGCATAAGAAGCCGGAAGTTGTCAGCCTGATTTAAAACTCGGCCCACCAGCATCGAAACTGACTCCGTTGGCTGCCACTCCCACACCTGCCGCCAGTACTGTAGGAGGCCGTCGTTGTGCAGCGTTGGGTCCTGCAGCAGGAGGCGCTGAATCGGGCCATTTCTGGATCCGCGGTGCGCCTTTGCGGCCGAGAAGAAAAATTTTGTATGCCTGTACCTGGCCCACAACCACTGCACCCGAGCCCGCTATCTCCAGTACTCCTCCTCATCGTGGTGCAGGAGCTGTAGCTCAGCCTGCAGCGCGAGCTCCTCCCCAGTCCGGTCGGCCTCACTCCCCTGCATTTCCTGCAGTAGTTGAAGATTCTACAGTTTGATTTGAACCTGGTGGCGACGCGTACAAAACAGAAATTTGTCCGTTGGGCTTAGATTTTTTAAATTCCGTTTGAGCGTCCTCAGCCCATTTTTGAGGAAATCTCGTGGGTCCATCGAGGCGCGGTACTACTGCCAGATGTCCTGCACCATATGCCTAAGCCACGACGCGCGGATCCAGGGGCGCTCGAAGTGAAAAATGCGTTGTTTTTGGAACTCGCCCCACTCCAGATGGTAGAAAATGGGCCTGTGATCAGAGGCCATGCGAGCGCTTCCATACACCTGCAGATCCCAATCATTCAGCAGTTTTTTGCTGGCCCAGACACGATCAATGCGGGACTGAACCCTCGCGGCACCCTGCCTGCGATTAGTCCAGGTGTACGCGCAGCCAGAAATGTCCAGGTCAGTCAGGTTGTACTGTTGTAGTAGGGCGTGCATCTCGGGGGCTCCTGGGGGCTTTGTCAGATTTTCCCCCATCTTTTCCCAGGAAAAGAGCCGCTGGTTGAAGTCCCCAATCAACAGCCAGCCTGCCTGTTGAGGAACAAGAGCCGCGACCCGAGAGAGCTCCAGAAAACGCGCCTGCCAGTCTTGGGCACCGTAAACATTGGTAAGCCACACATCCTGTGTCGGTAGATGCACTGTAATGCTCCAGTTCGACGTGTCCAGGACGTGCGAGTCATCCTTGGTAAGGATCGCGAGGCCTCCTGCGCGCCCCCTACTGGGCGCCAGGTGGCAGTGCCACCCCGACCACCGAATGGCCAAGGATGCGGTCTCCGTCTATTGCAGTTTCGTCTCTTGCAGCCAGACAATGTCACATTTCTCATCATTCACCAGATAGCGCAGGGTATGTCACTTGTACGGGGTACCCTGGCCCCTGTAGTTCCATGAGAGTACCTTCATGGAGACATGGAACGCTGGTACACCTCCGGGAGCGTGGGCTACACTCCCAGATCCACGAAAAGCTGTGTGGCCTTCTGTCGCCAGGTGCGGCTGTCCGGTCTACCAATTTTCACCGCGGGAAGGGAGATGGACATTCCTAGAGTGCGTTGGCTCAGCGCCTCTCTGGGAGGGGAGCTGGGCCGTACAGAACCCCGGTTTGTGTTAATCCAGTCGGAGACCAGGGGTGGGGACAGACACCGTTGAGACGGGTCGGCCCCCCCCAACCAGGGTGTGCAGGGCGAAACGTGAGGGCCTAGCCGCATCTCTGCCCCTGCCATGGGGACCTGCCGCTGTTTTCCGCTAGACCCCACCAGCGCAGAGATATACGACTTGCTAACCGCAGGGACCACGATGCCCTGCTCCGTTCCCGACGTCACCCCCAGCTGGGCGCCCTGCTATTGCGGTTCTACCTGGTGAGCCCCCTGTGTTTGCTCCATCTGGGGAGCACCCAGCGGTATTGGCTCCCCTGGGTCTGGCCTCCCTCGTGACGCCGCCTTGGTGGCTGGGCCCTGTGAGGCATCGCCCTTCTCCTGGCGTTGCGCCTGCCCGCTCTTGCTGGCCACACGGCCTTTCTTACCAACCACGTACCATCCGTCATCGGGCTGGGCATTGCATCCTGCAGAGTGGCTCGAACCTCTCACTGGCCGCAGGTGCTTGGCCTGCGCCCCCGACTGGTTCTCGAACAGAACCTGGATCCGCTCCTCCCCGAGGTCCGTAATGAGGACCAGCTCCTTTACCAGTTCCTGCGTGAGGAGAGGGCGCCAGACACAGAATCTGGAAAACTTCAGGTTATCGGAGGCGGCTGTGGAATGGTCAAATTTGATGAAGTCGCCGAGCAGCTCCGCCAGCGACCACAAGAACACCGGTGTCCAGTACTCGAGAGGGAGGCCAGAGAGCCGCACCCAGACAGGAGCGCGAGCAAACAATGCTTGGTCTCGGTGGGCTCCAGGGCGCCAGGCAGCCAGGGCCAACCCGCGTGCCCTGTAAAACCAAGGTCCCCCCACCAGGACCTATTCCCGCTCTTCTAGGGAGGCGAAGCCGAACAGGAGGCGGTCGTCAGCGAGACAAGAAACCGTCACTGAGTTCAACCCCCACGCATTCTGGGCCCAACGCCGGATCAGATCGATGCGAGGTCGGGCCCCTTCGGACACAAACTTGCCGATCAGGCTGCGTTTCAACCGCTTCAACATGTCTGCGTCGAGCCCTCTGACTTTGATTTGTATTGCCGTTCCCACTCTGGAGTATTCTCCAAGAGCCCCACCCGTCTGCGGCTACGACTCCCCCTCTGGTCCGCATGCCTCCCATCCGGGTGCCCCCTTGTCCACCGTCTCGGCCAAGGTCCCCGCTCCTATGCCAGCTGCCGTATCCGCTCCAGTCCGCCTAACGTCCGTCGTTGCAGTCGTTCCATTCGTTGCAGTCGTTCCATTCGCTGCAGGCGTTCCATTCGCTGCAGGCGTTCCATTTGCTCCCGTCGCCATCTAGTGAAAGCCCTTTCTTACTTTGGCTTTTAGATCAATCTACACTACCCTTATTCTTGTTGTAAGTGATTACATTCATAAAATATAAAACAAAAAAATTCATATACCTCAATTACACTTAAACCATACCCTTGAGCCTCACAAGTATAGTTGGGAAGACAAGGAATGTTGTTAATGTCATTTCCCTTCTTAGAAGAAACTAGTGTACGAGATAAGTATAGGTCCATAGAATTTGGTTGGATTGTATGAACACCTTAGTGATTCATATGGTTGGACATAGGGGTACCTTGTCTCTCATCATTGGCACCATTGCTAAGAACCTTTTTGTTGTTTTATGCAATATATAGGACCTTGTGAAAATTATTTAAATCATTAGAATGAACCTAAGAGTCATATCTTATTTCACAATTACTATAACAAATTCTCAAAGCACACTATGATTTTTATTTTGTTAATTGAAAATGTTTTCTTGTCATAGGAGCGCTTCTCCACCCATAGCTAATAATGTTCATTTAACAAAACCTCAACAGTATTGAATCATATATATTCACCCCAATGAGTATGTGCCAAACTTCAGCTTCATTGTACGCTAGGATGAATAGCTAAGGTGACGTGACATGAAGGGCAACATTGTGTTGTTGCCTGATTGTGTTGCTCCTACAATGCTCTATCAAATGCTTGCATGATGTGGTCTTCAAGATCACCATGTGGAGTATAATGTGGAAGATGTCAATGCTAAGGATTATCATTTTACAGAAGCACAACTCCTATGGGATAGGTAGTTGGAATAATGCTATGAATTTTTGAAGGGAAAAGGGCTTAACAATCCTCCATCCCTATTGTACCAACAAGCTGATGGAGAATCCTTCTTTGGGGATTTTCCATACAATGATGCTCCTCTCTTTAACTTTGACAATGAAGATCAAAACTAGAATCTTCACTCCACAGTTCACAATATCGATTCTAGTAATAAGGGATCTAATGACAAACAAGGATCTGGAGGGGCAAGTTAAGATAGGGATGCCAATAAGAAGCACAATCGTGATTGTGGTCGTAATCATTGAAGAGGTAGTAGTAGCCTACCATGATGGTGTTGATTCTCCTTCCTCTTCCCATTTATCATATTCTTCTTCCTTGGGCTTTGACTAGGATCATAGAAGTTGAAGGCAAGATCATGATGGAGGTAATCGAAATGAGCACAACAATTGTTGGGACCAAAATAACCAAAGGGACCATTAGAACAGACAAGATCAAGGGNGTACTTTGGGTAGCAAAATGAGGCTCATCTAGGCCTTGATCAAGGTGCCTATGATGCCCTTTACTACCCCTGCATTCATGGTGATGTGCCTCTCTTGAACATCTACACCCTTGATCTTCTGTTCTACTGGTCCCTTTGGTTATTTTGGTCCCAACAATTGTTGTGCTCATTTCGATTACCTCCATCATGATCTTGCCTTCAGCTTCTATGATCCTAGTCAAAGCCCAAGGAAGAAGAATANCATGTGCCTTGCAAAACATAGAAAACAAGTGGTAGAAATTGAAGTTGATCCGATAGACACTCATCAAAGAAGCAGAGAACTGGTACTAGTCCCTAGAACCAAGATCTATTAGATGAGAGAGTACCATGCTTGAGATGTTTAATGATAAGTATCAAATGTACTCTAGGGTGTTTAACTTAAGGAAGAAAATTCAAGGGTGGAAATAAGGAACACACAAACCCTTGGATGCCACCATTGGTCGATAGTATGCCTTGATGCACAAATGCCCTGGCCAAGGTTATTCTCAATTGGCTCAACTTCACCACATTGTAGACAAGCTTCATAATGAAATGAGAAAAACCCTTGGTATTTATGCCCAAGGGTGATTGTTAGAATTAACTATTCATAAGGTACAAAGGTTAATAGAGCATGTTACTAAAGAGGAGGCTGAACTAAGAAAATGAGAAAGTGCAGAGGAGTACAACCATGATCCTTCCATCTGCAGAGGGAGGTTTGATTCTATGATAGTGAGGACGAATCCATATTTGATGAGGGGATGCATAAGAAAGCCTTACCACTTTAACAATTCTAATCTGAACTTATAGCCAAGGTTGATTAGTTAAGGGACTCCATGTGATGAGTGGCGAGGTACCCCTACACTCAACCATACGAATACGAGCATTTCACACATGACCCAGTCGAACTCCAAGGACCAAGTGCTTATGTGTCTTAAGGAACACTTAGGGTTAATCAATCGTTGTCTTTCCAAACTTACTTGTATTTTCATAGTTGTATGATTAAGTAAGCTTGAGGTATATGATTTTTATAGGTTTTGTATTTTTTTATCTCTTCTGCTAATAAAGGAGAGGAATAGAGAACTAAGTGGCTAATTTACATTAACTATTCATTAACTAAGTTCTAAATGTTACTAGCACTAGTATCCATTCCCACTTGTCGTACACATCTTAAACCAATGCAACGTTGCTGGGATTACCAAACACTAATCGTTACTAGATTACCAAGTGCTACACACATGCTCGAAGTGGTTGTACTAAGTGTATTTAACTAATGGGTTTGAAGGTTGAGAGAGATATTAATTAACTAGGAAAGCATTAAATAATCACTAATTACTAATTAGCTTAATCTGTATGCTGCAAGGTTTATCATAAAGTTAATCTTTATTTCCATACAAAAAATTATGCTCAAGTACAAATTGCTTGAATAAAGATCTATTCACTCTATGACTCCTACTATGGGCACACAAAAATAATTCTAACTCTGGAATGACAAAACTACAAGAGTATGGATAAGGGTCTAAATCTATTTGTCTTTGAACCAAGGACATTGCCTCTTATTTATAGAAGATGAAGTAGGATGTGATATCACGTATGCGATATTGCGTGGTGGATGTGATATTGCGTACACGATATCGCAATTCATCATATCCCCATGACTGAATAAAAACTTGTCCTCGATTTCCTAAAAAAATATTGAAAAGTTATGGGATTATTGACTTAAATTACAACTAATGGTGAATGGGATGACATGTGAACAGATCAACATTACAATACATGAAAACATTAGTGTTCATGACCACAAGAGTCCTTTGAAGAAAATATCCAAGCACCCAAGAGAATAGCCAGCAAAAATGTATCAAATCCCTTTAAAGCCACACCCTTTTTAGTCCTTCAGTGCTTCTTTAATGTGAGAAATGCCCAGTCACCAATTCTTTACTAGTTTTGTTATTAAGGAAGGGGACTGTATAGTTCTAAGCCAAGAGAGACCATAGAAATTCATGGATGCATGGATGACGTGGACTTATTGTCCGTTATGTCAAAGGAACCACACCTTAGTATCAACATTATAACTTAAAGGTAAAAATCAAACATTAGAAATCAATAGAATACAGTTCATACCATCATTAGGAGCACTTATTATGTGATGAATCTAACAAAACAAAGACAACAAACAAAGACAAAAAAAAAGCAAAACAAATAGTCACACAAAGAAATGAGAAAGTGTAAATGATGATGCAAAACAAAAACAAGAAAAATTAAAGAATTTTTTAAAACAAAAATATGTAAAATAAAAACTTTAAAAAGGAACTAAGGGCCTCAAATGATTAGTAGAGGTGGCCGTCTCCCCCATGACTGAGTTGGAAGGAGGAGATCTGAAATAGTGAGTAGGGTCATCACTTCTTAGAGGTATTATATGCACTGACTGTTCTAAATTAATGGAAGGGTTTGGTCTATTGTACATTGATTAACAATCTCTTATTAGGGCTCTCAGGTTTGTATATGGTCATGGCCCCTGAAGGAAAAGTTGCATGAATAATGTAAGGTCCTTCCCATAGTGTTTGAAATTTTGTGCATTATGGCACATGTGTGGGGTTCCAGTAGAGAACCTTATCTCCTGGTTGATACTTAACCTTTCAAATCTTCAAGTCATGATGTTGCTTGTTATATGTCTTATGCAACTCATTTGATGATAGGGTAGCTAATCAATTTTCGTCTAGCACGTTTACAGCTTCCAACCTTTTTTTTTGTGCTACATCAAGATCAAGGTGGAGGTCACAAGCTATTGATAGTGTACGGAGCTCAGTTTGAATCAAAATCTTTGCAAGCTTTTTGTATACTAAATCATAGGGAGAGTAGCCTATAGGGAGTTTCCAGGTGGAGCGGTATGACCAAAGAGCATAATTCAATTTAGTGCTCCAATCTCGCCTATACTTGCTAATTGTCCTAGTTAATATTTTAGTGATCTCCCTATTAGTAACCTCAACTTGTTCGTTAGCTTGGGGGCGATAAGGTGTAATCAATTTATGTTTAACCCCTAAGCGTTGCATTAACTTTCAAAAAGTTGCACCTGTGAAATGTGTTCCATTATCTAAAATAAGTGCATGTGGCAAACCAAACTTATTTATGATTTGTTGTTGCACAAATCATCCAGCGGTAGATGATGTGTAGTCTTTAACAGTAGTTGCTTCAACCCATTTTGTTAAATAGTGTATGGCAACTAAAATGTAAGCTTTTTCATTGGACATTGATGTAATGGACCCCATAAAGTCTATTCCCTGAATGTTGAAGGGTTCTAATGGTTGAATCCATTGTTGTAGACCCTCCATTTTAGCAGTCATTCCCCCATCACATTGATAGCGCTCACAAGATCGGACAAATTGATGGGCAAACCAAAATAATGTTGGCCAGCAATATCTTGCAAGAAAGATCTTAATAGCCATTCATCTCCCTACATAGTGACCCCAACAAGGACCCTCATGAGCATCTTGGAGAACTCTTAGTTGGTCTACCTCAGGCACACACCATCAAACCAAGCCATTAGGACAAACTTTGTAGAGTTGTGCATTGATCTCCATGAAGTACTTGGCTCTATGAAGGAACTGTTGTTTCTTCTTAAGGTCTAGCTCCTATGGTGTTTGTTGAGGAAGGATATAGATGAGAATGCTACTGTACCATTTTTTCTCAATGGGTAGTTGGTTATTCACTACACCGACAGAGAGGGCTTCATCAGGAAAGTGATCTAACATTACATAGTCATCCTCTTTGCTATCCCAACATAACTAAGAAAAATGATTTGCAACTACGTTCTCGATGCCTTTTTGATTAATCATCATTAGATCGAACTCCTGTAGAATTACTAGCCATTGTATAATATGAGGACTAACCGTTGGCTTGTTCATAAGGAACTGGATTGCACTATGATTCGTGTGGATGAACATTTTGTAACCTAAGACAGTGTCTAAAATTATCCAATGCAAACACTACAATCATTAATTCTTTCTCTGTAGTTGTGTAGTTAAGTTGTGCACTGGCGATACTTCTACTTGCACAGTGGATGTAGTAAGGGTGTTTTTGGTCATCTAACTATGTAAGTATGACTCCTAAGGCATAATTGGACATGTTAGTCATGATGTGGAATGGTCTAGACCAATCAAAGGCTTGTAGAATGGGAGTTTCTACTAGCTTTCATTTTAGGGTTTGGAATGCTTGTTCACATTCCCTAGTCCAATCAAAAGGTATGTCCTTATTTGTTAGCTCTACTAACAGTTTGGAAGTCTTGGAGAAGTTCTCAATGAATCTCCTATAGTAGCCAATGTGTCCAAGGAATGACCAAATTTCTTTGACAGTTTCTGGTTGATGGGTGATTCCTTGGATAATCTTAATTTTATCTAGGTCTACCTCTATTCTTGCATGTGAAACCTTATGCCCAAGTACTATGCCTTCTTGGACCATTAAATGCCTTTTCTACAAGTTGAGCCTTAGATTGGTTTCTACGCATCTTTTCATCACTTGTTCTAATTGGTCCAAGGCTTGATCAAAACTTCTTCCATAGGTGGAGAAGTCATCCATAAAGACTTCCACTCTGTTCCCTATCTTCTATTGGAATATGCTTAGAACTAGGCATTGAAATGTGGCAAGAGAAATACACAAGCCAAACGACATTTGTTTATACAGAAACATTCCCTAAGGACTAGTGAACGTTCTCTTGGCTTGGTCTTCTGGGACTATCTATATTTTGTTGTATCCGCTATAGCCATCTAGAAAACTATAATAGCGATGCCCTGCTATGGTGTCTAAGACTTGGTCAATGAATGGAAACAGAAAGTGATCCTTAAATGTTTCCATGTTCAACAGCCTAAAATCTATGCACGCCCTCCATTTTCCTCCCTTTTTAGGCATGATTANCCTTAAATGTTTCCATATTCAACAGCCTAAAATCTATGCACACCCTCCATTTTCCTCCCTTTTTAGGCATGATTAGCAAAGGGCTAACCCATTCGCTATCAACAATGGGATATATGAACCTAGCCTTAAGAAGCTGTTCTATTTCTTCTTTTACTACTTACTTCAATTTTGGATTCAATCGCCACTGCGGTTGTTTTCAAGGTTTCATGGAGGGGTCAGTGTAAATCCTATGCTGGCATATCCTAGGATCTATTCTAGTTAATTTGGGATATGACCAAACAAAGGCTTTTGACCACTTGTTTATTACCTTTAGTAGCCTTCTTTTTTTTTTGGAAGCAAGTCTTGCATTGATGATCATATATTCTAGACTGGTGAACAATGGTTTCAATTCTAGGGGCTCTTGTTTGAATTTTTTAGGAATTTCCAACTTCCCCCATTTGATGGTTTCAAGGTTAAGGCTTGAAAGGTTAGTGCGTCCATGCTTTCGATGTAAGCACAAGTTATTCCTTTAGTTAGTTCCATGTACATTAGTGAGTTTCTCTCTTGATTTGCTATTAGCCACTGGGTGTCTTTTTGTCATGTGGCTGCTACATATAGGCAATTTTGTATGTTAATGTTTTGTGCACACCAGTTGCATGAAAGTAATGCTAAACTTTGCACAACCCATGATCTCTGCATGCAATTGCACCTTGTATCATTGTATGCGATGCATGAAACCTTTTTCTTCTCAATCTTTTCAAAAGTGTTCTCCTTAGATATTTCTAGGGAAAGATTATGGATTCTTAGTCATGCATCTATTGTACTTAGTCATGCCCTTCCCATTATTATTGGGAAGTCCTCTTTACCGTTATTCACTTGTATCACCAGGAAATGAGCTAGGTACAACCACCCACACATAGTGGTGACGATGTCCTCCACCAATCCCAAGGAAACAATGATGGACTGGTTGGCCAGCTCAAGGCAAATATTGCTCTTCTATAATGGAGGGAGGTTCTAGGCTTTGTACAGTTCTTGCGATGCTTAGTTGACTCCAGAACCTAAATCCAGAAGAGCTTTGCATGGCCCATTCCCAACGATTTGGAGATAGATTAGAGGGATTCCAGGATTACAGAATTTTCTAAGAAGATGGCCAACCTTGATCCAGTTAGTAACGACACATGTTAACATAACTGTATGCGTTGAGCTTGGTGTTTGGTTCAAAGGGAGCTCTAAAGCTTTATTTAATGGCGAAGTATTTAGAGATTCAACCACTTGTGGTTGTAAGGGCTTGGTTGGACTATTGGTTTTGAAGAAAGGTCTTTTCTTCATACAGTTATCAGAACCAATAGTGGGTTGAGGGTTTACAGCCCTTGTGGCATTGTGTTGCTGCGATTGAGTAGGGAGTTTCCCTTGCATTGCTGGAGTGGGTGGTATTGGAGCTATTGGTTTGAGAGCTACGGATGAATTTGAACGGTATATTTATGGGTTATCTCCCTTAGAAGAAGGAGTTCTAGAATACTCATGGGATTGGTAGTGATGTTGTGGTGTAACGTGACTAATAGAGTCACGTGGAGAGATTGGATGCTATACGTAGTAGCCATATGGGTTAGGTTGCCGGTATGGGTATTGTTTCCTTGGTGGTGGCATCCCCCATGACTGTGGGTATTGCCACTATTGGTGTTGCTCAACGGGTTGTAGTGCAGTTCCACTTGGATAATATGTTGAAGGTTGGTGGAATTGCCTTGGGTTACCTTGGGGATAAGGTAACTGTCGGGGTGCTTGCCATTTATTTAGTTATGGGTTGAGTGCATACACCCCAGACTCTTGTAAATGTGAGATCACTGGGCAACATCCCTTAGGATGGTCATATTGGCATATCTCGCATCCACTATCATTTTCCATGTATAAATTCACAACCTTTTCTATGATGGCGATTTTGCCCTTACCCTTGTTACGTGCATTTTCCACTTCTCTCTTTTTCTTTTTGTCGCAGTCATTACCTCGCTCCCTAGACTCTACAATTTTAAGAACAGTTTCAAACCTACTATCTAGAGAGTGCCACATTTGGTCTACCTTTTCCAATACTTCTGATGTTAACTTTTGGAGAGGCAAGGTTTTCCTATTCACTATCTCTTTGAGTGGTGACTCCTCTTCCTCCTCACAAAATCTCACTCCCCTTTCTTGGAGGGAAGGATCTTGGTTTATTCTTTTGCACTTTCTCTCTTTCATAGCTTACCTTCTTCTCTGGAAACTTCCTCTAGTAGTCTAGGAATTTGATGAGACCTAAGCTTTGATAACCTTTCTTGGGCATATGTCCTAAAGATTCTTCTTGTTTCATGCCTAAGTCCATCCACGAGATGACGTAGTTGATCCCATTGCGAATAACCATGGCCAGGACAATGATGTAATAGTGCATAATAGTGGCCCATGGTAGCATCTAAGGGTTCATGATTTCCTTGCTTCCATCCTTGGATTTTCTTCTATAGGTTAGACACTCGGGAGTATGTTTGGTACTTATCATTGAACAGTTCTAACATTGTACTCCACCTCGGAATGGATTCTAGTTCTAAGGACTGATACCAACTTTCAACTTGTTTCACTAGTGTCCTTGGGAACAAATTTAATTTTTACCATTCATTTTTTGTTTTACAAGGCACATGCATTGTGGAATGTTTGTAAATGATTTTAGGATCAGCATTGTATCCCCCTTCAAATCGTGGGATGTTGTTCGTGTCTAACCTCTTGATCCTACTATCCTTTTGGTGCTTTGTTGGAACTCTTATGACCTTTGTTATATCTAGCATGCTTCTAGTGGCAAGTAGGGGTTTTTCATGATCATCTCATTCATAGCATCTATGGTGTCTACACGGTTCCCTACTCTCCCTTCTTCTATGTCTTGATTCTTTAGAGTACCCTCATTCTCATTCTCGACTGTCTCATCGATGACTTCCACTTCGTTTTCCCTTATCCTCATGATTGCTTTCCCTATGATTGCATCTAGACACTAAAGGAGAGGGTGAAGATGATGATGAAGTGAAGAAGAAGGAGAACCATCATGATGATGGTGTTTTCTACCTTCTCTTTGGTGGTCTTGACCTCGATCGTGATCATAATCAGAACGTTCGCCCTTATTGTGTGTTCGTGTTCCTTTGTTGAACACTTTATGTTCATGGGTATCAGAATGAAGGTTGTGAATAGTGGAATGGAGGTTCTAATACACCACCTCCTAACCAATGTTAGGAGGAGGAACATCATTTTGTGGGGAACCTGTTGAAGTAGGTTCACCATCCTCAATTTTCTCAAAACATGCAGAGCATCATGGGGCCATTCACCCTTCAAAGATGTATGGTATCTCTCTTGTTGCAAGTTCCTTTGACATTGCACTTCTATGGGATGATAGTCTCTGGAGTCATGATTGCATGTAACGTGTTCTGCATATAAAAATGGCATGCCTATTCATGTGAGAGCACGAAGGAGCATGTTGGGAATTGGTTAATCTTGAGGCAACACTATGTTACCCTCCAAGTCTCTTCAACGCAGTTGTTTGTCTTGGTGGAGAATAAAGGTGAAATTGGGTACATACTCATCGAGATGAGTATATACCACATGAAAATATTAAGGAATTAGCAGATCCTGGTTATGTGTATTATGCCATCAACTGCCTCTTGGGTTAGTCCTAGGTGGTGAAGTGCTCTTATGCAATGAAGAAGACATCTTGTCTTGTTTGGTGTGTAATGTATTGTTGTCTCATCTTTCTTTGATTAAACCTAATGGTTCATTCTAATGCTCCAATGATATGAATGATTTCCTATATTCTACGCAGTGCACAAAAAACTAAGTCCCCGAAAATGGCGCCAATGATGAGTGGAAAGGTACCCCTACACTGAACCATACAAATACGAGTGTTTCACATACGATCCAGTCAAACTCCAAGGACCAAGTGCTTATGTTCCTTAATGAAACACTCAGGGTTAATCAATCATTGTCTTTCCAAAATTACTTGTATTGTCATGGTTGTATGGTTAAGTAAGCTTGAGGTATATGATTTTTATAGCTTTTGTATTTTTTAATGTCTTCTGCTAATAAAGGAGAGGAAGAGAGAACTAAGAGGCTAACTTACATTAACTATTCATTAACTAAGTTCTAAATGTTCCTAACACCAATATCCATTCCCACTTACCATACACATCCTGAACTAGTGCAATGCTGCTAGGATTACCAAATGCTAATCGTTACCTAGTTACCAAGCGCTACACACATGCTCGAAACAGTCGTACTTAGTGTATTTAACTAAGGGGGTTGAAGTTTGAGAGAGATATTAATTAAGTAGGAAAGCATTAAATAATCGTTAATTAATAATTAGCTTAATCTGTATGCTATAAGGTTTATCATAAAGTTCATCTTTATTTCTGTACACAAAATTGTGCTAAGGTACAAATTGCTCGAATAAAGATCCATTCACTCTATGACTCCTATTGTGGGCACACAAAAATAATTTTAACTCTGGAATAATAAAACTACAAGAGTCTAGTTAAGGGTCTAAATCTAATTGTCATTGAACCAAGGGCAGTACCTCTTATTTATATAAGATGAGGTAGGACATGATATCGTGTATGCAACATCGCATGGTGGATGTGATATCGCGTACGCGATATCGTGGTTCATCACCATGAATAGAAAATTTTAAGGTGTCCTCAAAATCACTAAAGAATCTAGAAAACAAGGTAGTGCCCATGAGTGTAGGAGGTGCAACGACATTCAACATGCATATTGCAAAGGTAAGAGCAAAATTGCTACAATAGAAGTGGTTGCAAATAATGATTTAGATGATGATCATGGATATGATGTCTGCCAATATGAACATCCTAAGGGATGTTACCCTGTTGTGTCACATCTTTAGGAGTCTAGAGTGTATGCCTTACATCCTAGACTTACACAAAGGCAAACATTCAGAAGGTTGTCTTATCCTCAAGGTAATCTTAGGTAGTTACACTAGCAATAATTTTATTATCCAATTGGAGCTCCACTGTAATCGTACGAATAGTACCAATAATGGCAACAATCACAATCATGGGTGTTTGCACTACCAGGGTAACAATACCCTTACTGGTAGCCTGATCCATATGGTTACCATGTGCAACAACCCATGTCTCCATGTGACTTTTCCAATCATGCTTCTAATATTCAGCCTTACTACCACCCTTCTAATTACTA
>MNCI01019729.1:5298-19257 GCA_015680685.1 Gnetum montanum
ACCATACCTTAATATCAACATCATAATTCAAAGGTAAAAACCAAACATTAACAATCAATATGATATAATTCAATCCACCATCATGAGCACTTATTGGATGACAAATAAAAGCAATCAAACAAACAAAGAAATAGTAAAAATATGAATGATGGTGTAAAAAAAATAAGAAAAGTTGGAAAAATGTGTGAAACAAAAATGTGTAAAAAAAATTAAAAAGAACTAAGGGCCTAGAATGGTTAGCATAGGTGGCCATCTCCCCCATGACTAATTTGGAAGGAGGAGATCTAAAATATTGAGTAAGGGTGTCCGCTAATAGAGGTAGCATGTGTACTAGTTGTCCTAAGCTCATGGAAAGGTTTGGTTTGTTGTACATTGACCAACAGTTTCTTATTTGGGCTCTTAGGTTTGTATATTGTCATGGCCCCTGAAGGAAAAGTTGCATAAGTAATATAAGATCCTTCCCACAATGTTTGAAATTTAGTAGGTTATGGCACATGTGTGGGATTCCAGTAGAGAACCTTATCTCCTAGTTGATATTTAACTTTCTTAATCCTTAGGTTATGACGTTGTTTATTGAATGCCTTTTGCAACTTGTTAGATGATAGAGTAGCTAGTCAATTTTCATCTAGCAAGTTAAGGGTTACTAATCATTGTTTCTGTGCTAAATCAAGGTCAAGGTTGAGGTTACATGCCATGGATAGTATACAAAGGTAGCCAGTATGTCCAAGGAATGATCGAATATCTTTGATAGTTTTCAGTGGATGGGTAATTCCCTGGATAACTTTGATTTTCTTGGGATGTAACTCTATCCCTGTGTGTAAGATTTTTCGCCTTAGTACTATGCCCTCTTAGACCATCAAATGGATTTTTTGCCAATTGAGCCTCAAATTGGTTTCTACACATCTTTTTAACACTTGCTCTAGCTAGTCCAAGGCTTGATCAAAGTTTGCTCCATAAGTGGAGAAGTTGTTCATAAAGACCTCCACACCATTTCCTATCTGCTATTAGAAGATGCTTAGAACTAGTTGTTGAAATGTTGTAGGGGCATTACACAAGCCAAAAAACATCTATTTGTATGCAAACATTCCCCAAGGAATGGTGAATGTAGTCTTGGCTTGGTCTTCTAGGGCTATTTGTATTTGATTATATCTGCTATATCCATCTAGAAAACTATAGTAGAAGTGCCCTGCAATGGTGTCTAAAACTTGGTCAAACAATGGTAACAGAAAGTGATCTTTGAATGTTGCCATATTTAGTAGCCTCAAATCTATGCACACCCTCCATTTTCCTTCCTTTTTAGGCACAATAACTAAGGGACTAACCCATTCACCATTAGTAATGGGGTATATGAACCTCCCCTTGAGAATCTGTTCAATTTCTTCCTTGACTACTTTCTTTAGCTTTCAGTTTAAACACCTATGTGGTTGTCTTTGAAGCTTCATGGAGGGGTCGGTGTAAATCCTATGTTGGCATATCCTAGGATCTATTCTGGTTAATTCGGGATATGACCAAGTGAAGGCTTTTGGCCATCTATTGATTACCTTTAGTAGTTCTTCTTTTTGTTGAGAAGCAAGCTTAGCATTGATAATTACTAGTTTTCTGTTTTTAAGAAACATGTATTTCATACCAATGAGTAATGGTTTTAGCTCGAAGGGCTCCTACTTAAATTTCTCAAGGATTTCCAACTTCTCTCAATTGATATTTTTGAGGTTAAGATCTGGAAGTTGGTGATGGACTTTCTCTAATGCATCTATGCTATCGATGTAAGTGCAATTCAAACCCTCGATTCCATGCATATGAGTGAACTGCTTTATTGATTAGCTGTCAGCCACTAGGTGCCTTCTTGTAGTGTGGCTTCTGCATACATGCATCTTTGTATGTTGATCACTTGTGCACACTGATTGCATGTAGGCAATGTTAAACTTTGAACAAACCATGACCTCTGCACACAATTGCACCCTATGTCACTGTATGCAATGCATGAAACTTTCTTCTTCTTGATCTTTTCGAATGTATTTTCTTTTCATATTTCTTGGGAAAGATCATGGATTCCTATGTGTGCATCGATGGTGCTTATCCATGCTCTTCCCATTACGATTGGGAATCCCCCTTACCATTGTTCATCTAAATCACTACGAAGTCAACTGGGTATAACCACCCACAAACAATGGTAACAATGTCTTCCACCAGTCCTAATGGGACAGTGATGGACTAGTCATCCAACTCTAGATGGATGTTGCTCTTTTTAATGGAGGCAGGTTCTAGGCCTTGTACGTTTCTTGAGAAATCAAGTTGACACTGAAACTTGAATCTAAAAGAGCCTTTCATGGTGCATTTCTAGTGATTTGTAAGTATATCAAAAGACTTCCAAGATCATAGAATTTCTTAGGAAGGTGGCCAGCTTTGATCCAATCAGTGATGGTATGTGTTAGCATGATCATATGCATTAAGTGTGGTGGTTAAGTTGAAGGAGGCTCCGAAGTTTTGATTAATACTAAGGCATCTAAGGAATCAGACACTTGTGATTGCAAGGGCTTTGTTAGACTATTGGTTCTAAAGAAAGCTCTTTTCTTCATGTGGTTGTTGGAACCAACAATAGGTTGAGAGTTAACAGCCCTCATGGTGTTACGTTGCTGCGACTAGGTAGGGATTTTACCTTGCATAGCTAGAGTAGGTGGTATTGGAGCTATTGGTGGAAGAGATGCGACTAGATGAGAAGGATGATATTCTTGCAAAATATTACCTCTAGAAGAGGGAGCCCCATAACACTCACGGGCTTGGTAGTGAGGTTGAGAAGTGATGTCACTAGTAAAGTCATGTGGAGAGATTGGCTACTACACGTAATATCCATACGGGTCAGGTTGCTAGTAAAGATACTATTTCCTTGGTGGTGGCATTCCCCAATAATTGTGGGTGTTGCCATTGTTGATATTTCTCAATCAATTATGGTGGAGTTCCACTGGGATAATATGTTAAGGGTTGGTGGAATTGCCTTGGGTTACCTTAAGGATAAGGTAACCTTCGAGGTGTTTGCCTTGGTTTAATCGTAGATTGAGTGCATACACCTTACACTCCTGTAGATGTGAGATTACAGGGCAACATTCCTTAGGATGGTCATATTGACATATTTCACATCCACTATCATTGTTTGTCTCTAAATCCACAACCTCTTCAATGATGGCAACTTTGCCCTTACCCTTGCTACGTGCATGTTTTTAGCCTCTTTCTTTTTTTTTTTTCATGATCACTACCTTGCTCTCTAAAATCCTCTACTATTTTAAGAATAGACTAAAATCTATTGTCTAGGGAATCCCACATTTGGTCTACCTTTACCAATACTTTTGATGTCAAATTTTGGATAGGCAAAGTTTTCCTATTCACCATCTCTTCGAGTGGTGACTCTTCTTCATCCTCACAAAATCTTACTCCGCTCTTCCAGAGGGAAGGATCTCAGTTATACTCTTCAACACTTTCTTTCTTCCATAGCTCACCTTCTTCCTTAATAACTTGCTCCAATAGTCTTTGAATTTGATGGGACCTAAGCTTGGATAGTCTCCCTTGGGCATAAGTCCCAAGGGTTCTTCTCATTTCATGCCTATGCCTATCCATGAAATGGCGTAGTTGATCCCTTTATGAATAACCATGGCCAGAACAACGATGTAACAGTGCATAGTATTAGCCCATGGAAGCATCCAAGGGTTCATGTCCTTCTTCTTTCCAGCCTTGGATTTGCTTTTTCAAGTTAGACACTAAGGAGTACATTTGATACTTGTCATTAAATAGTTCTAACATAGTACTTCACCTATGAATGGATTCCGGTTCTAAAGACTGATACCAGCTTTCCACTTCTTTGACTAATGTCTATGGGAACAACTTAAGCTTTTTCCATTCGTTCTCTATGTTCTATAAGGCACACGCATCATGGAATGCTTGTAAATGATTCTAAGGATCAATGTTGTATCCCCCTTCAAATCGTGGGATGTTGTTCATATCTAATCTCTTGATCCTACTATCTTTTTGATGCCTTTTTGGAATTCTAATAGCCTTAGTTATGTCCAACATACCTCAAGTAGTGATGATGGGTTCATTGTGATCATCTCTTCCATGGAATCTATGATGCCTATGTTGTTCCCTACTCTCTCTTCTTCTATGTCGTGACTCTCTAGAGTGTCATCATTCCCTTTCCTAGATCTTTCATCTATGACTTCCACTTTTCCTACCTTTATCCCCATGGTCTTTTTATTTATGATTTTTTCTAGATATTCAAGGAGAGGGTGAAGGGGATGATGAAGGTAAAGAAGAAAGAGAACCATCACCATGATGGTGTCTACTATCTTCTCTTCTATGGTCTTAGCCCTGATTGCAATTGCAATCAGAATGTCCATCTTTATCATGAGTTCGTGTCCCTTTTTCAAACCCTTTGTGCCCTTGGGTATTAGAACCTGGGTTATGAATAGTGGAATGAAGGTTCTAATACACAACCCCTTGGCCAAAGTCAAGGGGAGGAACATCATTGTGTGGCTAATTGCTTGAGGTAGGTTCACCACCCTCATTTTTTCTTAAGAAATATGGGGCATCCTGGGATCACTTACCCTTCAAATACTTATGATGTCTCTCCTATTACAAGTCCCTTTGACATTATGCCTTTGTGGGATGTTATTCTCTCGAGTCATGGTCTTTCACAACGCATTCTGTATGTAAGTGTTGCATGCCAATTCTTGTAAGAGAACTAAGAAGCATGCTCAAGACTAAATGATTAGGAGGTAACACTATATTACCTTCTAAGTTTCACCAATGCAATTGTTCATCTTGATGGAGGATAAAGGTGAATTTTGGTATATACTCATCAGGATGAATATATACCACTCGAACTTGTTGAGGGACTAGCATATCCACATCATGTGTATTACACAGCCGATTGTTTCCTGTTTCAAACCTAGGTAGTGAGGCACTTTCATATGAAAAAGGAGACATATTTGTCTATTCAGTTTGCAATGTACTCTTTTTTATTATTTCCTCAATCATCCCTAAGGATTCATTCCAAAAATGTGAATGATTTCCTATGTTCTAGTTAGAGCAAAAACAACTAAGTCCTTGGCAATAGTGCCAATGATGAGCAGTGAGGTACCCCTATGCTCAACCATACGAATACAAGCATTTCATGCACGATCAGGTAGAATTCCAAGGACTAAGTGTCTATGTGCCTTTGTGGAACAAGAATGGATTGGTTGATCATTGTCTTCCCAAAATTACTTGTATGTCACGATTGTATGGTTAAGTAAGTTTGAGGCATATGATTTTTATAGATTTTATGTTTTTATGTCATGCTGCTAATAAGGGAGAAGAGAGAGAGATAACTAAGTGACTAATTTAACTTAACTACTAATTAACTAGGCTTTAACTAATCCTAACACCAGTATCTGTTCTCACTTGTCATACACATCCTGAACTAGTGCAACACTACTGGGATTATCAAACGCTAATCATTACTGGGTTACCAAGTGTTACACGCATGCTCGAAGTGATCGTACAATGTGTGCTAATAACAGAAATGTAAAGTACATAAAATAAAATGAAATAAAATAAAATAAATGCAGAAGAAAATAAAATAAAAGAAATGTGTAAGAAAACAAATCTCAAGTGCTACAAGGATGAATTGAAGAGCTCATCTTTATTGTTGTACACAAGGCATGCTTAGGTACACAATGCTCGAATAAAGATCCATCCACACTTAGACCTCCTACTACAGGCACTTGGAAAATACTCTAACTTGACTCCTAAAAGACTTCGCTAAGACTTCCCTTGAAAAAATTCCTTCCAAGACTTCCTCTTTGAATTAATCCTTTCTTCACTCCCTAAATTGTGTGCATGGGCACTGTATTTATAGGCTTAGGAGCAACTACTCTAATAATTACAAAAACTACCACTCTAATTTTAGAGAAACTGCCACTCTAATTTTAGAGAAACTGCCACTCTAATTTTAGAGAAACTGACCACTCTAATCATTAGAGTAACTGCTCTAATAATAACCACTCTAATTATTAGAGTAACCACTCTCATCACTACCTAAAACATATTCCTTATTATCTTTTGTTTTTAAACTAGTATTTGGAGCTTCTTTTTAATTATAATTTAACATTGTAGAAACTAGCTTTCTTAAGGAAGTACCTTAGGATAATGTCCTACCTAGAATTTGAACTTACCAATGTGTTTGAGACATTCAAAAATGCTAGTTTTAACTCTTGATTCACTAAAATTGAAGTTACAATTTTCGAGATATCATATTTTCTAGTTTGCTAAAATACCATAAAAGTTTCAAAATTGAACTAGGTGACTATGATAAGCNCATGATAAGTAATTCCCAAATAAGATTTTAATATATGATTAGGTAGAACATTTGATAAGGATCATGTAGGTTTGAATGCAAATTGGTTTGGAGTTCCAGTGTGCATGTTATGGGAGGATGAACATTGAGGATATTACTAGAGAAAGAGAAAATGGAAAAAGAACTTATGAAAATTATTTATGTTAAAAAAATAAAAATAAAAATCAAATTTTGTTTATGCTAAGCAAGTTCACATGCAAGTGGAAAATGGCATTTACATTATACATAGCGTATATATTAAATGTTATATGCATAGTGTATAACTTATGTTATATGCATAATATGCATATAACAATAACTTTGCTTCATTACCTTTGATTTTTTTCCTTTTCCTTGTCGCCTCACTTCCCTATGCGTTGTATTTTTTGTTTCTAAAATAGAAACCATTTTCGACACAATTTCTTCATTTTTGAACCATTTTTAGCCTAGTTTTTTCTATTTGAAGTTTGTTTCTTTCATTTCTAAACACGTCCCAAGACCATGTGTCATGCTTCATGTGATTCTTCAACTTATAGATAGATTGTGACCTTCAATACATCTTGTATCAAATCGTAAGGGTTTTTTCACAATAGTTTAAAGTAATGTAAAAGGCTAATTTTGGGCATCTTGGTAAGTAAGAAAGATTAATTTTTTTATTTAACTATCCTATTTTCTTGTAGATCCCATAAGAAAGATTATTTTAGTTTCCTTTTCATATGGCTACCTTATTTTGTTATGGATTTTATAAGAAAGATTATTTTATTTTAGCTATCTTGTTTTGCTATGGATGTTGTGCACTTTCTTTTTTCTTTTTGGTTTTTCATTATTTTTTCATAATTTTAATTATTATGCCAAGATTCTTTTGAATTTTCATCATTTGGGCTTATTTTATATGGAAATCAGTAATTTAATCTTGTCGATACCATTTTATTTCTTTTGGTGAATTTTTGGAATTGTAAGAAATTAGCCCAACTTTTTTTGTAGATATTTTATGATTATTTTGGATTAGATCATGATATAAACATGATTTTATAAAAAATTTGTAGAATTTTGGCTATTATGGACTTTTGGATAGCTTGGAAAACTTTTGAATTTTTGGAATAAGATAATAATAATTATGTGATCATTTGTGATCAATTAGTAGTGGGAGTTGTGAATCCTTTAGGTGCCCCTGTTTGCATGCAATAGTGAAGTGTTTCTTAGTGTGACCCATCCCATGAGAACCAAGGTCTTTAGATGGATTTCTTACCCTAGGTTTTGATTTGTAAATTCATGTGAGAGTATCAATTTAGTAGAGACAATGGCACTAAGTAGTTGAGTCTAGTGGAGTTAAAGTGATGCATAATGAAAATGTATATTATTGATGATACATGTACCTTGACTATTGAGGATGTTAGTAGCGAGGCTATGGCCAAGACTTGACCATGAGTGACTTGTTTAGGATCAAAAAGATAATTTGATGATAGTAGTGAGGTTATTCCAAGAGCTATTAGTGAATCCACTTAGCAATAAGGATAACCAAGACCTAGCCTTTAGAGATGCTTGGTTAAAATATACATTCTTTGAAATTTGTTGAATAAATTTGTAATATTTTTAGACATAAAATAATTTAAAAGATAATTAGATCATAGCAATGAGGTTATTCCATTACCTTATGGTTCTTGTTCGTAGTGAGGATAACCAAGACCTAGCCTTTAGAGATGTTTGGATAAAATATACATTCTTTGGACTTTTGGATTTCTTTCAGACATTTGGATTCCTTTTGAATATTTGGAAAATTTTTGGCATTACTTAACCTTGAAACATTTTGAGTATTTTATTAGGAACCTTTTACCTAGGCCATATCTTACAACTTTTGGCCTTGAATATTTATGCTCCATGAAGAAGGAAATATAATAATATTTCTTATTTAAAGGGTTCTGGCTCATCCTGCATTTTGATGCAAAGTGCCTAGAGTAGTCATGGAAAAACTAGAAGAGGGACATGGGACGAAAGGTGAATCAAATATCTACAAGGTGAACACTCTAAAATTGGAGAATAATTTATATTTATTTTTTATTTTTGTAAAATAGAACCTTTGTACACTTTTTGGCTACTTGAGCCATGTACCTATTTTTATGAATAGGTAATAAAGTATCATAGATACAAAATCACCATATATGCCATTTGGACCATGAGATTATAAGGATCATTTTTTGTTTTACATGTGCTATATGTTTAAAAAAATTTAATATTATTTATTTTTTCCATCCTGAAGGCTCTCAACCAAAATTCTATATCTATTTAATAGATTTTGTAAAAAAACAAAAACTAACAAACTCATAACTTTAACAAGTAAATTCTTTGATGTAGAAACTTCACCATTGAAACCAAAATTGAATGTTAGAAAATCTAGGACATAACTTATTGGTTAGACTCATCCATCCTTGCATAGTGTAGGTCGCGTGTTCATTAGAAAACAACAATGACATAAAATTAATTTCGTAACTAAATGATTGAAATTGAAATCCTAGCTCACTTATAATTTGTGAATAAACTTCCTAGATACATAATAAAATTTTGAAAAATTAATTAAAACTAACTTCTATCCAATGGTTGAAAATGAAAAATGGACTAGCTTAATTTTATAAAACCCACAACTTTAATTTCAATTCAAAAATCCAAGATGTCTAGAGGATACAAGGAATCTACACAAGAAAAAAATTTTCCTTAGGTAAAAGAAAATGTCCATCTAAACTTCAATGAGAAATATTTGAAAGATCATCACTGTCAAACTATCACATTGATGGGACCCCGTTGACATGGCCTCATTGATGAGGATCCATTTATGTGATGTTTCCCTATCGATGTAGTGTTTACTATATCTACAGAACCCCGTTGACGTAGTCCTATAGCAAAAACTATAAATATGAGCTCCCATCCAAGTTTATGATCATTCAAGTCATAGTAGTAGTAGAGCTCCCATCCATTGCTGATAGTGAATGGGTTAGTCCATTAGTTATTATGCCTAAAAAGGAAGGTAAATGGAACATGTGTATAGACTTTAGGCTACTGAACATGGCAACATTCAAAGACCACTTTCCATTGTCATTCGTCAACCAAGTCTTAGATACCATTGCAAGGCATGGCTACTATAGTTTTCTAGATGGGTATAGTGGATACAACCAAATCCAAATAGCGCTAGAAGACCAAGCCAAGACCACGTTCACAAGTCCTTTGAGGACATTTTTATACAAACAAATGTTGTTTGTCTTGTGCAATGCTTGTGCAACGTTTCCATGTTTGGTTCTAAGTATCTTTTAGCAGAAAATAGGGAATGATATAGAGGTCTTCATGGATGATTTTCTCCACCTACAAAGTGGACTTTGAACAAGTACTGGACCAACTAGAGTAGGTACTAAAATGATGTGTTGAAACAAATTTAAGGCTCAACTAGCAAAAAAGTCATTTAATGGTCCAAGAAGGCATAGTATTAGGACATAAGACTTCAAAAATAGGTATAGAGGTAGACCTCGAAAAGATTAAAGTCATCCAAGGAATCGTGCACCAACTTGAAACTATAAAAGACATCCAATCATTCCTTGGACATACTAGCTGTTATAGAAGATTCATTGAGAACTTTTCAAAGGTTGCAAAACCATTGGTTGAACTAACAAAAAAGGACGTACCTTTTGAATGTACTAAGGAATGTGAACTAGTGTTCCAAACGTTAAAGCAGAAGCTTGTAGAAACACCCATTCTACAAGCTCTTGATTGATCCAGACCATTTCACATAATGTCTAATGCATCCAACTCTACCTTAGGAGCCATACTCATGCAGTTAGATGACTAGAAATGACCCTATTACATCCACTGTATGAGTCAAAGTATTTCTAGTGCACAGCTTAACTACACCACAATAGAAAAGGAGTTAATGCCTATGATGTTTGCACTAGATATATTTAGGCACTATGTATTAGGCTATAAGGTATTTGTACACATAGCGCATAGTGCAATTTAGTTCTTGCTGAATAAACCAATAGTGAGCCCTCGCATCATATGATGGCTTCTAATCTTACAAGAGTTCAATCTTATGATGATATATCGTAAAGGCACCAAGAACGTTGTTGTTGATCATTTATCTTGGTTAAGACGAAACAACAAAGAGGATGAATATTTGCTTTCTGATTGCTTTCTTGATGAATTCCTCTTTGCAAGTGTAGTAAATAATCAATTAACCATGGAAATAAATTGGTATAGTAGCAATCTTACCTATATTCTTATACAAGAAACACCACAAGAGTTAGACGTTAAAAAGAAATAGCAGTTTCTACACTGAGCCAAGTATTTTATGGAAATCAATGGGCATCTTTATAATGTATGCTCCAATAGCTTGGTTCGATGGTGTGTTCCTAATGTAGATCAATTATGAGTTCTCCAAGACACTCATGAGGGTCCTTGTGTGGGTCATTATGCAGGGATATGAATAGCCATTAAAATCCTTCTTGTAGGATATTATTGGCCTATATTATTCAGGGACCGTCATCACTTCATTCAATCTTGTGAGCACTGCCAACGTGATGGGGAAATGACTGCT
Source organism: Gnetum montanum (assembly GCA_015680685.1). Classification (NCBI taxonomy): domain Eukaryota; kingdom Viridiplantae; phylum Streptophyta; class Gnetopsida; order Gnetales; family Gnetaceae; genus Gnetum; species Gnetum montanum. The sequence goes on from MNCI01019729.1 coordinate 16,239, forward strand.
AGAATGGAGGGTCCACAACAATGGATTCAACCTTTAGAACCCTTTAATACATGGTAAATTGATTTTATGGGGTGTATTACACCAATGTCCAATGGAAAATCCTACATTGTTGTTGTTGTTGACTATTTTACAAAATGGGTAGAAGCAACCGCTGTTATGAACTGTACATCATCTGCTACTACACAATTTGTTCAACAAAAAATCATAAATAGGTTTGGTGGGCCTTGTGCACTTATTTTGGATAATGGTACACATTTTATAGGTGCGACATTTTAGAAGTTGATGCAATTCTTAGGAGTGGATCACAAGCTTACTACACCATATCACCCTCAAGCGAATGGTCAAGACAAAGTCACCAATAGGGAGATTATGAAAATATTAACATGAAGCGTTAGCAAGTATAGGTGAAATTGGAGCACCAAACTGAATGATGCTCTTTGGGCATACCGCTCCACGTAAAAATTCCCTAGAGGCTACTCTCCCTACAAGTTAGTGTATGGTAAACTTCCAATGCTTTCTATTCAAGTAGAGCTCTATATACTATCCATGGCATGTGACCTCAACCTTGATCTCAATCTAGCATAAAAAAATTGTTAATCAACCTTAACCTACTAGATGAGAATTGATTAGTCACCCTATCATCTAATGAATTGCATAAGGCCTTTAATAAATAACATCATGACCTAAAAATTAGAAAAGTTAAATACCAACTAGGAGTTAAGGTTCTTTATTGGAACCCCACACATGTGCCACAATGAACTAAATTTCAAACACTGTGGGAAGGACCTTATATTATTCATGCAACTTTTCCTTCAGGGGCCATGATGATTTACAAACCTGAGAGCCCAAATAAGAAATTGTTGGTCAACATCTAACAAGCCAAAACTTTTCATGAGCCTAGAACAACTAGTGCCAATACTACCTCTATTGGTGGACAACCCTTCTCATTATTCCAGATCTCCTCCTTCCAACTCAATCATGGGGGAGATGGCCACCAATGTTAACCATTCTAAGCCCTCAACTCTTTTTTTATTTTTGTTTTACACATTTTTGTTTTACACATCTTTTCAATTTTACTTATTTTTGTTTTTACACCATCGTTCAAATTTTTTACTATTTCTTTATTTGATTTACTTTCATTCTTCATACAATAAGTGCTCATGGTAGTGGATTGTACTATAATGGTGTTGATTGTTAATGTTGGGTTTTTACCTTTGATTTTCAATGTTGATACTAAGATATGGTTCTTTTGATAAAACAGGTAATGAGTCCATGTCATCCATTCATCCATTCAACTCTGTGGTCTCTCTTGGCTTTGGAATTGTAATGTCACTTTTTCTAAATGAACTTATTAATGAATTAGTGGCTAGGTATTCTTCGAACCAAGGAAGGACTCAATGGTTGAAAAGAGTGTGACTTCAAGAGGATTCAATGCACTTGTGCTAGCTATTCTCTTGGGTACTTGGATGCTTTTCATGGGTTTTCTACCATTCCGCCGATGACCAAACATCAAAAATTCAAATGAATCAAATAAGTCTTTGCATGGTGTGCTTCTGATGAAAAAAAATTGTTGAGAATTCAAAGCACACCCCTTAGACATAATAACAAAATATGGGCTACAAACACTAGTTATGGCACTAGAAAGACATGTTACCCATGCTTGAAGGTTCCCTCTAACTAAGGCTCTTTCTCACTTCCTACTTCTCTATCTTTCTCTCCTTGCAATGGTAGTGACCTTATGAATGCATTCTTGTTACTTCAAGAGGACGGGTTGGCCCAATGTGTTGATGCAAGGTCACTGAATGTCATTTTTTTGAATCCAGATTTGGAATGAATTCTATTTAGTCACCGTAACTATTTAATACAAAAGGGAATTTACACAACCTTGCTCTTGGGATTCCATTTCATTTCTCCTCTCCTTCCATATTTCTTCCCATATTCCACCTCATTGCTGGTTTTATGATTAGTCTATATCTTGGTTGAGGAATTGTTCATCTTTGGTAACTTCTTGTGAGTAAAGTTCTTAACCATTGTTTCATACATCATTCCTAGAGCCTATGGACTCTTTGGTTTGTGGGTCTGTCAGGGCATAAAAGGCATGAGCCTGCTTTGGGGAGGATCCACTAACATTCCTTTATGGTACAATTATTAAGTTCTTTCCCTTAGAAATTCTTTATAATTAATCATTTCTCATTCCATCCCCATCCATGACAGTTGTTTTATTAGCTTCACCATTATTATTTCTCTTATCTTTCTTGTTCCTTCAATTTTTTCAACTTATTGCTACCAGAGCTTTGCTCTTAGTCATGGGGGTCTTGTCACAAATGTTTCTATTCTATTACCTATCTCACCCCCTACACCTTGGAGGTGGTGACGAGCAGTGTTGAAGATAGTGATGGGTAACCTTGGAGGTGGTGATGGACAACATTGAAAGTAGTGATTGGTGGTGTGTGCAGTAGGTAGTGGACAAGCGGTATGCAGGCGACAATAACAAGCATGGTGTGGTGCTGGTAGGTGAGGTGCAGCATAGTGGAGATGACGTGGTGCTAGAAACAATAGAGTAGTGTGGGGTAGCTCGGAGTAGTGCTAGTTGGCACAATGCGAAGTAGTGTTAGGTGGCACGGTGTAGAGCTAGGCAACACGGTGTGGTGTGAGGGTAGGTGTGGTGTAGTTTAGGGTGGTGTAACATGGGTAGTGCATCATGGTGCAATGTGGTGTTTAGTGGTGCTACATGATTTTTGAGTGCCCTTTGGGGCTAGCCCAAGGCTAGTCCTTAGTTGCCAACTGTAGCAACAAGTCAGTCGTTGCTACAGTTGGTAACATGGTCAGCTGCGACTGGTAATTTTGTTGGCTATGGTGGTTGGGAGGATCAGTCACAACCCTCCTAAGGGCTCATGACCCTCAAAAAATATTTTTTATTATTTTTTAAAATAAATTTATTTTATTTTCATTTATTTAGAAAAAATATTTAAAACTATGGGAGGCCTGGGTTTGAACCCATGACCTCTCAATCATTTTT